>ML956077.1:0-48290 GCA_009831015.1 Picea engelmannii | reverse complement strand
TAACCACACCACTGATGACAAAAACAAGCATGCATTCTAGGAAAATGGGAAACTATGACTCCAATCACTAACACAAGGGAAACTAGATGAATCAAGTGTAGAATAACAAGGAGGAATGACTACTCGCCCAACACAACACGACCATGCCTACAAGCTAAGGGACAACATCCCCATCTCGATGCAACATCCAAACAATAAGGACTAGAACCTCTAGGTACATGAACCTAATGCTTGAAGGCATTCAACCCATGCGCCATTAAGAAACTAACAATGCTTGACAACACTCATACAGAACACACTGACTCTGACCAAGTTCTCGCTCGTTGTTATCCCACAGGGTGTGCCATGATCCTGTCATCAAGAATCATGTCGTTCCTAGGTGATAGATGCTTCAATAACCTTGGTGCAACATAATCTATCCGGATGGAGGACTCTAGACAAATTGATGCGCTAGGAACTAAATATTGATAAGAAAAACCACACCCATGCCCCAACAACAGGTCGACGAAATTCCAGAGGAAGAACACAAGGGATGATGCAAGCCAATACAGGACATCATCCCCAACCCAACCAACCACCCAGTCTAAACTAGTCAATGAATACAATCTATTTTAACATGGGTTCCATTCTAAATGGGGCACATCAAAGTTACAACTAGTCAATAATGCACCCGCTAATTTAACGTTAATACAATCAATCTTGCAACTATAAGTAAGAAATATTTAAACTATAATTATAAATACCATCTAACCTCCATTATAATCAATTTATCAAGTCTAAAATTGGTAATCTAGTCTTTACTCACCAACCTAATTTTAATCATTAATACAACCTAAATGCGCAATTCTACATTAATCCAAAATCTCCATCCAACTATCCATTAACTTGAATAACAATATTAACAAGCTTAATGTAGGATGTTACTATTATAACACATATGAACAATTTAATCTCAACATGTAGTCTAGCTATTTTGACCGAACCAATAATACTAGATGTCTATTATCATTGAGAAGGAAACTGCTAACTACTAACATCGATGTCGCAATATAAGAAGGAAATTAACATAGTAGTTACCTAACGATTAAATTTTCAATGACAAGGCCATTTACATGACTGTTATCATAGTAAGTAATAAATCAATATCAAGGTGATTAACATGTTGATTAACATAACAATTTATATAACAGTAAAAAGGCAATTACATGACTGTTAACATAACAATTAATATCTCAATAACAAGGTGATTTCATACTGTTTAACCATTTAACTCACTGTGGCAATTAATCAAAAAGAAGGAATATGCTGATGACTAATTCACGATAGAAAATAACATGGAAATTAAGAAGGCAATAATATATCTTTTATCATTGCAATTAATATGGTAATTAATAGTAAAATGCATGCAACATTTAAAGCAAAATGGTGTCCAATCTTGCAACCGCAGTTAACCATTTAAAGGGGAAAAACTTGGTCACACCAGCAGCAAAACGCAGCCCCAGTTAATATTGAATCGCTATGCCATACCTTAGCAAGCATAGGCTACCAATTAATGGCAAATCATGGGTATTTAACAACAACTCATTCCATCGTTTGAAAGTAAAAACGTCGGCATTTAAAACGACAATCTTAGTCTCATTTGGAAGCAAAAACGTGGGCATTTAAAACAACAAACTCAGTCTCATTTGCAAGAAAAAATGTGGGCATTTTAAACGGAAATCTTTGTCTCATTTGAGAGCAAAAATGTGGGCATTTTAAATGGAAAAATCAGTCTCATTTGAAAGAAAAAACGTTGGCATTTTAAACGGAAAACTCAGTCTCATTTGAAAGCAAAAACGTGGGCATTTTAAACAGAAAACTCAGACTCATTTGAAAGAAAAAACGTGGGCATTTTAAATGGCAAAATCAGTCTCATTTGAAAGAAAAAATGTGGGCATTTTAAAAAGAAAACTTAGACTCATTTGAAAACAAAAACGTGGTCATTTTAAATGCAAATCTCTGTCTCATTTGAAAGCAAAAATGTGGGCATTTAAAACAATAAACCTGGTCTCATCTGAAAGCAAAAATGTGGGAAATTAAAACAACAAACTCGATCTCATTTGAAGGCAAAACGTGGGCATTTAAAAAAAAAAACTCAGTCTCATTTGAAATAAAAAACGTGGACATTTAGAACAGCAAACACAGTCTCATTTGAAAGCAAAAACTTGGGCATTTAAAACAGTAAACTCAGTCTCATTTGAAAGCAAAAACGTGGGCATTTAAAACGGAAATCTTTGGCAACATTTAAAAGAAAAAACATTTTTCCATTTCCAGGATACCAATACCAAATGCAAACATGAATCAATTCACTTTTCCCTTCCCCGAATACCAATACAAAATGCAGACATGAATCAATTCATTTTTCCATTGCCAGAATACAAATACAAAATGAAGACATGAATCAATTTGTTTTCCCATTGCGAGAACACAAATACAAAATGCAGACATGAATCAAATCATTTTTCCATTGTTAGAATACAAATACAAATGCAGACATGAATCAATTCGTTTTCCCATTGCCTGAATACCAATACAAATTGCAGACAACAGTAAGAGAACCGAAAGGATCCAATAATCTGGGGACAACAACGAAGGTAGACAGCTGATAGGTTCGTCCTTTTCTCATCATTCACATAGAGAAAGGGAGGGCGTTGAGATCCATAGGTCTATTAAAGTCGAAGTGACAACCATAGATTGGGCTTCTGGCCAACTTCCCAAGAGAGGACTGATGATATAGGGATGAAGGGAAAACAACCACAATGGTCACAATTAATACACCACAAGGCAGTCAAGACATGCACAGAAATGAAGGCCATGGGAGTCAATCAATCATCAATCTAGGCTATTAAAATTTTAGTCAACAATATAGACAATCAATATACTTACCCAATTAAACAATCAGATCCCAAGCATAAATCATACAACAATCTACCATACAAAATGAAGAAATCATACCGTCGCTTGATCGCCTGCTCTGAGTTGAAGTCATGTGCTCTCCATGTAACTACCTCTTGCCGACCGACGAGACTTCACTAGTACCTCCCAGACAATGCTAGGGGTACTCTTCTTCCCCCTTAGCCCCCTAAGCTGCAAAGGAGCCACACACATTATTCAGAGATTCATCTAGGTCCTAGCTCACCTCGTAAGGCCAAGCTACCACTCCTCACTGAGTTGGGTATCCGAACTCCCACAAGCTAAGTCAGTCAAGTAGAGATTTTTGCAACGTAAAATTACGCAAACAGAAGAGATCCTTCATCCTTCTCCTCCCTTCATTATATAGAGTTTCAAAGTCCCTTACTTTCCTAAAATCTCATTTAATTAAGTTTTTAAAAATTAAATCCTAAAAATTTCTCCTCGTACAAGTGTAACCCATCCCATTCATTCCTCCACAAATTAATTTCTTTAATTAATTAAATTCCCTTGTTTCCCTCACCCACCTAGAGTCACTCCTAGAATGGCTCCTAGGTGTCCCCAAATTCTCTTACAGGTTTTAATGACTTTCCCCATTATCAATTTGCTAGTTCAGTTTTAAATTAGAAAGTTCTTAATGGTAGATACCTTACTAAGTTTGACTTTCTACGTTTTCCCTTGGGTTTCCCTTTTCTTCTTATGTTTCCCTCTTTTCCTAGTTTCCTAAATATTTTAGATTTCCCTCTTTACCCTTTTCATTTAGGACTCAAATTGGCAGGTGTAGAAATTAACCCCCTTTTTTCTTTTTCCCTTTTTAGTTAATAATTTTAAATTATCATAAATAATAAAACAATTATTTCCCTTTTTTTTAAATTTTACCCTAACAGATTTTTATGAATCATTTAAATTGCTTACCCCCTTATTATTACAAGATTTAATGAAGAGTATAATTATTATTTATGTTGTTTTTTTTTGTTGTTTTTTTAAATACATAGATAAAATTTTACCACTAGCATACTTTAGACTTAGGCCTTAAATTTCCGTACTAGATGACATTTTATTAGGGAATTTGTTTTTAAAAATTATTAACACGTTATTCGTCCCAAGGCCATCTAGGTTCATTAATTTATCATCAACAATGTGATGTGTCCTTCACGATCCACTAGGTGCTCCAAGGGTGCCACTCGCCTTAATTTGTTTCCCTTGCATGTTGTGCCCTTCAGGACGCACTAGGTGCTCCAAGGGTGCCACTCGCCTCTTTCCATTTTTCTTGCACGATGTTCCCTTCAGGATGCACTATGTGATTCAAGGGTTCCACTCACCTCTTGAGTGACTTGGTAGACATCAAAAACCCCTAGAGTCAATACTCTACCAGGTGAACTTGTGGGAGACTAAGGGCCTCTAAGGAATAAGACCCATGCCTTATTGTGTGCCCCTTAGAATCATAGTGAGCAACTTTCGCAGTCCGCCCTCACAACATCGTGCATCCTCTCAAACTAGGTAAACGTTAACCTATAGTTCGAGGCACAACATGAGTGCTAATAGGCTGTGGGAAGGCTCCTATCCACACCTCTCCCTCAACATATCTGGTAGTCATGCGTGACCCATTTACTCCACATGTGAGTCTGGTCGGAAAGCTATCATCAGCCTGCATCATCAATGAATCATGTCTGAATATATCCATATCATATCATCTAATCAGATGCATTAATATCAAATTAAAACAATCAAACCCCAACGATACACTCCCCAACTCGATCTGGAGTCCAAGGGGTTCCATCGATGCCTCTGTATTGTCGAGGTCCAAAATTCTGCACACTCCGTAAAACCGATTCAATAGCACTTGTCTATGTCAATGCAGTAAAACAACATGTCATCAACCAATAACGCCTCATAATCAAAATCAAATGTTTTAATAACATAAATAATATGGATCACTTGCGAGCAAGTGTCCTCAAAGAATAAGTTCACTCAGTGCGCAAGAGTGGGATGTTACATAATTTACACTGGTATTAGATATTGGGTAGATTTTCTGACCCTATTATTCTTTATTTAGTTGGATCAAATCAACTATAATTAGAATAGGGATAAGAGCACATTAATTGTAATTAGTTTTATGTAACTGAGTGATAACTACTATATATATATGTAAGATTATAGAGACAGAGTGTCTTGAGAGAGAGATTAAGTGTGTGTAATCTTGGTCTTGATGATGAAATATCTCCCTTTAATAATAAATAAATTGAATATCATTGTCCCATGGATGTTTCCTATATACGGTTTTACCACTTAAACTTGTTGTGTTAATTTGTGTGATTGTTGTTGTCTATGTTCTCTAATTGGTGCCGTAGAAATGTGTGGTTAATTTATGCTTTAGTTGTGCATAAATTACCTGATCTGGATTTAGAAGTGGAATGAAATAATTAACAGACTAAATACAATAAACATGGAGATATGAATAATAACACAAATATTCAGTGAAAAATACCTTCTATTGAATAATGAAATAGGTTGAAACTGTAAAACTATAGAACTGAAACACTTGCTCGAATGGTCGTGGCTATCTCTGAGAAGAGATGTGGCTGCTATGCTCATCCATATAAGAAGAATGAATTACAATGAGGCTCTAGAGTCTTTTTTGATATTACTCATGAATGGAAAAACCCGATACATCCAAAAACATAACCCTAGGAGGTGAAATGCCAAAAGTCATGTGGGCCTTTATGGGTAAGTTGGTACCTCAACTTCCTGGGGTCGTAACTTTTTCATATGACCTCCATTTTAGGTGCGTGATAGAATGTTGGAAATGTATTTTAGAGAACCACAGATTCCTCCGTCTAACTATTACTTTGTCTACAATTTGAGTGTGGTGAGCCAAAAATACATTGTTTAGGCCTCCAAAATGGCCCTCGAAGTACATCAAGATGTGATGACATGAAAAAATATAAAATAAGCTAGTTGGATTAGGTGAGAGGCCACTAATATCCACCTCGAAGATGTGTATGGATTCAGACAACCCAGGAAGTGTAGAACCCACAATTACAAAGAAGTACAGAATGACGTGTTGAACTAAAAATGGACAAGAGGATCCGGTTGGAATAGGTGGGTGTCCACCAATAGAAAACTGGATCAATCCTCCCCCCTTAGGAATAAATGGTATCCATTGCATTGATTTCCCCCATCAGGTGAGGAAACGTTTTCTTGACTTGGCCCTGAGTGAGCCACTTGCCTTGGTGGAGGGGTTTCCCTACCTTGACAACCCAATAAAGTTGGATCTTCTGCTAGAACGTTCCCTTGACTTGTGTTTCCACTGTATGATTACTGGATGATTTTCCCATGTAGTCAGGGTTGAGCTATGTGGGTCTTAGCTATTTTTCAATCTCTGAGTTGTCCAATAATGGTGGAAAATATGGTCGAAGGAGGTCCACATTGAACACTGGGTGCAAGCCAAGGAAGGGTGGAGTGATGAGCATAAAACCATTTCTACCCACGACCTTGGTGATAGTGTAAGGCCCATAGAGAAGTGGGTAGAGCTTTCGATGGGGCCATGTGAGATGCTCCTTCTACAAATGTAACTAGACTTTGTCACCAACATGAAACTAGTGTGGTACCCATTGTTTATCATGGTGTTGCTTGTACTTAGCATTAGATTTCTGCAAAATCTCCTGGACCTGTTGGCGGATGTGTTGAATATTCTCAATGAATCTGGTGGCTTTGTCGATCACAAAATGATCATGGTAAGAGTCTCTCTGTGTGGTGGCAAGAGGAAGTGAAACATCAATGGGTCCCAAGGGTTTGACTCCAAGCCACATAAAATGGTCTATGGTCGGTGGAGCTATGGATACCCTTGTTGTAACTCTGTTTAACATAGGGGAGAATATCATCCCATGTGCGTGCATTATTAGATTTGTGCATGCGCAGGATGTACACAATCATCTGATTGATGACCTTTGTTTGACCATCTATTTGGGGGTGGAAAGAAGTGGATTTTGTGAGCATGGTGTCCAACAAAGACCAAAGACTCAACAAAAATGTGTTGAGGAACTTGATGTCCCGATCGGAGGTGATGGTCTGTGGTATACCCAAGTGGAACCACACATGTTTGAAGAAGAGCTTGACAATATCTGTCATTGTGATAGTCTTCTTGCAGTTTGTGAGGATGGTCATCTTCGAAAACCGATCAATGACGAAAAATACACAGTCATTTCATTTCCTAGTGGATGAAAGACCAGACATCTAATCCATTGAGATGGATTCCCAAGGATTCTCGGGAGTAGGAAGAAGGGTGCATAATCCTTGCTTCTTGCTGGCTTGCTTGGAAATTGTATATGCACTACAAGATATGATATACTTGTTGACGTCCTCTCAAAGTTTTGGCCAATAATATTTTTTCTGAAGAATGACCACAATTTTCTCCATGCCAAAATTCCCTACCATCTTAATGTAGTGGGCTTCCAAAATCATCTTTTCACTCTCTCTTGTAGGAACACATAGATGGACTAGGTGGCATAATAGTTTGTCCTCAATGTGAAAATCGGTGGCATTCTCCCCTGTACCCAAGAGCTGATACATGGTGGCTAAGTTTGGATCTTGTTAATAAAGTTGGGGCCACTCAGATGATTCATGTCCATAGGAATGGAAAACAGTGGTGAGTGCAGCCACAAGAGGTTGATTGAGGTAGTCAACAAAATGATTTGAGATACCTGTCTTATACTTGATGTTGATATGGAACTGTTGCAGGTAGGTGGACCACTTTTGATGGCATTCATCCTGCAATTTCCCCTGTGTCTGTATGAACTGCAGAATCTTGTGATCAGTGTGTATGATCGTCTCCTTTCCTAGAATGTAATGTTTCCATTGAGGACAGACTTGTACAATGGAATACTATTCCTTTTCATAGGTGGGGTATTTATGGACAATATCTAAGAGTGTCTCACTATGGTATAAAACTGAATTATCCTGTTGAGTGATAATTGTACCCACAACATAGTTAGATGCATCAATATCAATCTCAAATTGTTGTTGCAGATCGAGAAAGAAGAGTACTGGAGATGAGTACAAGCGATGCTTCATATCATCGAATGCTCATTTTTTTTCCTTCCCGAACATGAAATTGGCCCTACCACCACCCTTGGTCACCTAGCTGAGGGCCCATGCAATATGGGAGAATCCCAATGAGAACCATCGGTAGAAGTTAGTTAGTCCCAAGAAGCTCTGAATCTCGGTGAGTGTGGTCGGGGATGGCCAGTCATGGATCACTTGGATATTAGTTGGATCAACATGTACCACATGCTCATAAACAATGTATCCCAAGTATTGGACCCTATTCATGCCAAAAGAGATTTTTTCCAAGTTGGTATATAGTGTGTGCTACCGCAGAGTTCTCAAAACCTATTGAATATGCCACATGTGCTCCTCCCACGTTCTGCTGAAGATGAGGATGTCATACAAATATAGCACCACAAATGGGTTCGTGAAGGGTCTCAATACATCATCTATCAACCTCATGAAAGTGTTTGGTTCATTTGTTAAGCCAAAGGGAATGAATATCCATTCGAAGATACCTTATTTAGAATTGAAGGTTGTCTTCCATACATGAATTGGTTTGATGGGAACCTAGTGGTAGCCAGACTTAAGGTCAATCTTGCTGAAGAAATTTTCTCCCTTGAGTTGGTCAAGAAGGTCGTCAATCCTGAGAATGGGGTAGTGGATCATGACCGTGACTTTGTTTAAGGCTCTTTAATCAATGCACAGTCTCCATGTCTCATCCTTCTTCTACACCAGTACAATCGGGCTTCTGCAAGGGGAGAATATGGGTATGATGTCCCCCTCTTGAAGAATCTCTTGGATTTGACACTTTATTTCATCATTTTCCATCAGCGAGCCACGATAGAATGGTACATTAGATAGAGGTGTGTCGGGGGTCATATTAATTGGATGCTTGACTTGGAAGTGTATCAGTACACCTATAGGTGAGGAGAATATGTCTTTGTATTCTTCCACGATACCAACCACTTACTTATGTTGCAAAGAGAGATCTCTGTAGAGGCCACAGATGTGGAAACAACCTTCTGCTTACTGTGAGAATGGACCACAAAGAAGACAAAATCCTCGGTCTCTGAAATTACCTTACTGTGCTTCTTAGAAGAGATTAAGGAAATAACATTAGGAGACGCTACCTCTGGTATCCTGTACAATTGTCTACCCAAAGTAATAATAACACTGGAGGGTCTAGGCTCATACACAACATGAAACTTCCACAAATATGGTTTTACTAAAAGAACATCACAAACTTAAAGGGGAGAAATATCACATAGTACCTCATCTTTTAAAGGTTTTATGATGTAGTGTAGACGACACTATTGGCTGACACAAAGATATATTATGTGGCAAAGCCAAATGATGGTGTAGTGTTGCAGGCGCGGTATTGTTGGCATGACCATTTTCTTGATCAATTCTACCAAAATTAGGTTCTTCTAACTACTTCTATTGATAATGAAATGAAGTGGATCTCCCTTTACCCACATCTGCGAGTGAAACAGGAATTCCCCTTCCTCAGGTTATTTTGGTTCACTTGGCCCTAATTTAGTGGTAGTGAAAGTGGCACTGGGTTCAACATCAATAATCTGCTTCCCTCCTTCATGATTTGATTCAGAATCAGAATATGCCTCTGACTTGAAAGCCTTTAGTTTGACCATGAGTGACTTCTTGGAGCGACATTCTTCGGTGTTGTGCAAAGGGATTTTATGGTACTCACACCAGTTTCCCGTGTCCTTCTTCGTCTTCTCATTTCATTTATTTTGTTGTAACTTGGACTGGTTTTCCTGAGCTAAAACATCTCGACTTGGTCCCTTGTTGTGTGGGTTGGGGCCACCTTTGCCCTGCTTCAGTTGCGAGGGGTTTGCAGATCCAAAATATCATCTTTTATTCTTAAATTTCTTCTCTATCTTGACAATGTATCTATAAGACATTCCGAATGAGGTAATGTCTAGAAAATTCATTTATTTTTTAATGTATCTGTGCAAACAATCACAATATTTGAGCACCAAATGACGCTCATAGTATTTGATACCCAATGTGGTGCATAGGGTATGGAAAATATTTGTGAAATCTGGTACTGTTTGGTCCCTTTCTTGACATAGCGTGGTCCATCTAGTGTACTGGTCCTCGTAGCCTTTAAGAGGGTAGTATTGTTCTTTAATGGCATTCTAGAAGGAATTCCATGTATGGGCCACCACAAGCATTGTATATTACTCTATGAACCTTTGGTCAGAGTAAGTATACCACCAATATTTAACATGGTGAATGACCGTGAGGAGTGAAAAAGTGATCTTTTCCCTATCGGAAAAATTGTGGACCAAAAAATATCCTTCGAGCAGATTCAACCATTTATCTACAACATGCGCATCTATTAGTCCTTCAAATAATGGAATACAAAAATTTGCATGTACATTTAAGGGGGTTGCATGCCCGCTTGATAAAGATGCTTCTCCTATGGGCAATCATCAAATGATCTATGCAAAGTTGTCCATCATTTCGTTCCTTTTTCGCATGAGGTCTTCCTTGAGAAACATTTTAATAGCATATCCTACTCCATCATATTTATTTTCGTCCCACATGGGTTGTTGTCAGGCTCAACATGACTGATATGTTGGATTACTGAGAGGGGGGGTGAATCAGTAATAGCGTAATTATAATCTTTTTTCTCCAAATAATCCAAGTGTTATATCCTTTGTTTTCCACCTGTAACTGGAAGGAGGCTCCAAACCCCTAGTTTCTCAGGCTACAACCTCACGGAATCTCCAACACCCCAATTCTTTGGCTACAACCAGAAGGAGGCTAGAACCCCCTAAGTTCTCTGACTACAACCGGAAGGTGGATATAACCACCTTTTCTTGCTCCGTCCAACCGCCCTGAAGTATAAGTAGAATGATGGAACCAATGTCAATCTATCACTGTGAGATATATTGTTGTAGAATTGTAATAACCTATACCACTGACCTGTATCCAATCTGTACAACTGCCCTATAATAAATTTGTACCTGAATTGAACATGTATCTACAAAAATTACAATAGATATGCAACCTGTAGTGTTGCAGCCCATGTATGTATGTGACCTATCTATTATGCAACCCACATATGTACGCTACCAAACTTTTATGTAGCCTGCATGTGCTTTCTGAAAACTAGGGTTTCCTTTTCTTGAAAACTTATGACCTTTTGTAACTTCTTTCACATAGATTTGTAACCTAACAATGTATCCAGACTATAACTGTACCATGTTCATGCATTCTCATATATAACCTTTACTGAAGGGTAGTATGTCTCTCTCTAGTCATGTGTCATATAAGTATGTGTAATCATGAACAAGTATAATATGCCTCACATGATCTTAGTCATCAACCCATTTTTGATATTCAGTATCTCAATACATCAACTACTACACAAATACAAGCTCTCAACCATGTACCATAAAAACCCTTAGCCATATGTCAAGAAATACAAGATGTGCCTCACAAGAAGTATCAATGATGATCATACCAACACTATAATTTTGTATATCTGACTTATGCAGAAGATCACATGTAGCCACTAGTCTTTCTAGGGATAATCCTCAAATCTCCATTTTCACTCCTCATGCATACATCAAAATCCAACTATTCATAGAAATAATACATACCTTTTGAACCTGATAGAAATAAAAAATGCACTGGTATTTTGATGAGTATTTCCATCACTCTTCAAATGATTTATCGTTTTCTTCAGTTTCTTTTCCAGTATCTTAACCTCCATAGTGTTCATCAAGCTCCTTCTTGATTACTTTGCTAAAAAATACTTTGTTTTTATGCCTTTGGACCTGCAATACAAGATACATACAAAATGTCATTCCATTGTTTTTATGTCTTTTATACTTCGATAAATTTCCCGAAAGAAAAATTTATGTGTCCTTTAAGTGACTTAACCCTATGATATGTTATATATTGTCCTAAGTCCAATCCTAATATTAAATCTAGTGCATGGGATAAATTCTAAAGTTGAGGTCACATTAGAGTTTTGCCCAAGCTCTAAATGTTAAATCACAATATACAACACAAAGATTGGTGCTCCTAGCTATAAATCTAGCCATATCGATCATCAAATTTTAGTCCACATGTCAATTCACAAATTGACATATAAAACAAAACCCAGTGCTGAGTCAAACCCCAAGATAAAACTAAAACCTACTGCAGGTGTCCTGGGCGTGGTGAAAATCTCTGCGTTTTGGAATGTCTGACAGGTCGAAGATATCTAGCCACTAATTGAACCATGATTCAAGCCATGGATTAAGCCACAAGCCATGAGCCAGGTCGACACATCATATCACACATATTTCCAAGCTTTAGATGCCAGATCAATAACTTAGAGGCCAGATGTACGCACATGATGTTTGCAGACGTTTTAATGATAAGATCACAACTTCTGGGCATCCAATCTCAGGCGCCTCGGCTCTGGTATTCTGTGTATTTTTCCAGATCAATTGAACAATTATTTATATCAAGTTCTCACGTCCGTTTCCTGAATGGCCACATAAATATTTTTAGTTGTCAAAGGAGCTCAACACTTGTTGGGAATAAGGGTAGATGAGGATATGAACGATCAAAGGGTTTGATATTTGAGCTTAATCAAGTCAGATTATAGAGGAAGAAAGGTCGTATCACACCCAACGCTCTCCTACTCCCAAGCACTTAGCTGTTTCTCAATATGATTGAAGATAGCTCAGATTTTGGAACATTTGACAAGTGAAGGCATTAGGTCACGATGAAATTCCAAAGAACACCAGATGTTGTAATTGCAGCCCAAAGAAAAGAACACTCAATATGTGGATGCGGTCATGACTGTTCCTAATGTGGATTTGTTTCCCATGAGTGGAATTAATATTGCATTGAATAGAGAGATCATCGGACCTATAATGTTCTCTAGGTTCGCTAGTTCTGGATCTGGCAAGACTGCATTGTCTCAGCACAATATTCTGGAAGACATTTGGTCTCGTTTGTGCTACAAGATTATATGTGATCACCTTAAGTATGGGATCAAAAAAGGATTTCCTTATGTGTGGAGAAAGGAACTAGGGAAGCCTGTGGTTAGCCTTGAGGGAGATTCAAAGGTGTGTTCAATGGCTTGAAGAGATTGTGCCATTTTTCCAAACAGTCTGTCTGCCTCGCTCTGCCCTCACTGTGGAAGATTGCTTCGTAGAAATTGGTAAACATGTCAAGGAGAACCTCAAGAATGTGAATCCTATATTTGGTGAAAATGGCTCTATGATGGAGGATTGGATCAAAGCATTGAAGTCAGTATCATCTTGATTCATTTCATTTCTACTGCAAAGTGTTCCATGTTACATTCTCTTGAAGGAAAAGTCGATCCTTCATATTTTCTCTACCTAGATAATGCCAATCATTCTCGTTTAGAGATTGGTACACATATAATATATCAGGATTAAAATTGAATAATTTCATATAGTAAAGTTGGCTATTGACTTCATTCCAAAGTCGTAATAGTTGATTGCTGAGGAAAATGAGATTTTGGCTCATGACGTAAACGATGGAGAATGTTGTTGTAGATTACACATTTGATCAATACAGGAAGCATAATGCTTTGATTGGTAAGGAAATAAAATTTAGCCAACTCATTGAATTTTTCAACAAGTATCTAGCTGCCATAAAACAGAGCTTTCACCAGCACAAAAGGCGAAATTTTAACCAGTTAGTTGATGAAAAGCAGAGCTTTCACCAGCTAACTAGCAAATTTTTATGTGAAATAGATGGGGAAATCTGAGATGGCCAGAGAAAGAATATTTTTTCCCAGATCGAAGTTTTACTAATTCAAATATCTTGAAAACTCTTTTAATGGATAGATGTTGAATTATAGAGTCAGATATAAGATCCACTTTTGATGTAAAAGGGTTAGAAAAGGTATTCAAGTTGGTTTTGACACCTATTTTGGAGGCCACAAATCAAGGTTTTTTTTCCAAAATTAGCAAATTCGAATTTCATCATTCTTAAGAGTCATCAAACAACCTTGGAAGGCTTATCTGCACTGCACAAGGATTCTACATCATCTGAAGAACATGAAATGTGGAATTGACCTCATTTTGAGGATCATTCCTTATCTTTTGTAAATCAGTTTTGACTTTCTATCTTTAGCATATCTGATCCATTCTTTTAGGATCTGAAAACTGTAATGTAGAGATATACAGTTGAAGATATGAGAGGAACTAAGGGGTTTTTCAGTCATAGGACTGAGGGAATTCTGGATACAATACCATGTTGTTTTGTAATAGAATTTCATAGATATGTAATACAGATCACAATCTTCTTTCTCTATTAATATCACATTGTCATTTCTTACTTCTTCTATGCTTTTATTCAATTTATCTTAACTGCAATATGACTGTCATCTCATTAGTCAGTTCATAGCTCAATTTAATAGTAATCTTCACTTTGATTCAAGTTTGTCTTAGTTTCCAATGACTATCATCTCATTGGTCAACCCATAAGATTGATTTCATAGTGATACCTGCACTATCTTATCCGACCCATCACATGTGTGATCTGGTTAGTAAGTATAGTATTATTCATCCACTGTTATGCTATTCATCTGATCATTGATTCTTGAAAGCACTGTCTCATCCAATTATAATTCTTTGACTGTCTTGATATGATTTAGTAGGTCAGTTATCCCATTTTATCCCAACATAATCATAAACCTATTCATATTTTAAGTTACCAAGCATCTTTGGCCTACAATCCCAAAGATTTTCTTGGAGTGATAACATAACCAATGGATGGATCTGATGTATTTGAGCACTTTGGACCTTCTTGGGATCTTGATCTCAGAATCTAGAACTTCTGCATCTTCATCTTCTCAAGTTTTTATGACTTTATCAACATGTACGCTCCCTATACACAGACATTCTGTGTAATGTATGCACCCTATACACAAAAAAATCATGTATACTCACGCATACCCCCGACCCTCTGTCCGATATCTACACAGGATCGTTCTAAATTTTCCTCAAGCCAAAGCAGCTCCCTCAGATCCCTATTGGAACCTCACAAATTCAATCCACATGTCCTTCATGAAAACCTGCCCTACACAACTTAACACCAAGTAGAAGCCTTACATTTCCATGTGACCACAACCGGGCCTTAGCACAAGCATCTTTTGCAACTCAGCAGTTCGTGAGTCGAAGGTCCTCGACTCCTCTTTCTCCAAATGTCGATACCCGAGACTGCGATACGGGTATGGCTCCTCCTTGTTAGCGCCTTCCACACATAACCATCGACTAGGGCTAAGTGCTAGAACTACTCACAACTCATGACTTCACGAGTTGGAGTGTTGAGCCCTCGTGCTCCTCCTTTGTGAATCCCCGATACCCGATAAGTCAACAATGGGTTGACTCATTCCCAGGTGTCGTGTGTCCACCACCTCTCACCCACTTCCACTTTTCTCTGGGTGCTTGTTATTATGCCACCTGTCAACCACGTGGTCCCCACCAAATGGATGTGCCATGTGTTCGCATGAGGCCTCAGCGCTCGGCACTTCGTGACTTTTGCAGTTGAAAAGAAAATCTTTCAACCCCCGAACCCTCGATACGTGATACCACACAAAGGTTCTGATCCAACGGTTCTCTCATGGCTTGGATCCAACGGCCTAGATCTTCTTCCATGCTCCTTGCAACTAGGGACTTCACAGAAACTAAGAACTTGGTTTTCCCTCCAACTCTCACAAACCCCAAATTTGCGATATGATTCAACGACATGGGTTGAAACGAGATCAACGGCTCATATTGAACCATGATCAATGGCTCATGTTGATTCTTGATATTAGGGTGGTGATTTCATCCAACTCCTAACTGCCTTACAGCTCCACTGGATCCTACGATCCTCGCTATTTCGTGAGCTCTCGACAGAGAATTCTAACCGCCCGATTCACTCCTCAAGGGATTTTTCCCAGTGACTGAGTGTTCTCCCTCCGGAACTTAATTTCTATGCAATGGCTTCGGTCCCCGTCTCCCTTTGAACACATCAAAGGCGTTATCCCTCCTAAGCTTTCACTTTCAAACTCAAGCCTCCAAAAGGATCCCTACTTACACTCCTTGTGGAAGACCTTCAAATAACCTATGGTTATTTGAATCTTCGACCCTATGGACTTTTTGCAACAGTAGTCCTTCAACCTTACCCTTGTTTGATAAGTTCAAAGATTTAAACCAGCCTGTGCACACCTTGCATGAATCTGTGCTTCACCCGCACTTCTGTTGGTATGAGAACAATGATATCTCTCCTGAACTTTCTGAGATAAAACTCAGACCCTCGTCAACGCACACCTTGAGGAAGTTTACTGCACTCCTTGTAGTAATTCTCAGGAAGAGAAATAATTGAAACTCATTCTTCTCCTCTCTCATAATTCATACACTCAACATGAAATCCTACACCTGACACAACATTGAAACAAATGCATAACAGAGAAAAAAAAACAACTGTAAACATACCATTTAACAAATGTAAATAGTAAGCATCATAACACCATGAAAATTGAGTCAAAGTTTCATATATTAACTCAAGTGTCGCATGTACATGTGTTCTTCTCTACAACTCTCTGCTACAACTCTCCAGCTTATGAAAATTCTGAATGATAATAATGTTCCCCCCTGTTACAATGATACAAGGGTGAGGGTGTCTATATCTGTTTTCCCTCCTACGCTTCTAAACTGTCTAATCTATTAAATAAAATCTACCTACTTTCATTAAACAGACTTAAATGCCTATTACATTCGACATATGAGAGTAATTCCTCTAGATCTATTCATATCTCAAAGATATAAATGCAAGTACACTTCTCCTAGCTATTACATTAATTCTTCAGATTTCAAAATTCAAAACGTTTTCATAAAAACATGTTCCTTTTTTTCATCTGTGCGTCCAGCTGCTCCTTTGGCTAGGTGCGTGATTTGGCTTTGTACGGTGCTCTTGCATCATACTCCCTCTCTTGAAAATTTTCATGAACTCCTGTTCATGAGCTCTTGCATGACCTGTCCATGCTTTTGAATTTCTGCTTCATCCTCCCAACCGACATCTTCAATTGGATGTCCCTTCCACTTGACCAAGTATTAAAAATACTCCTTTCTCTTGGTCTTTCTGCTAATCCTCTTGTCAATTATGCTTGCCATATATGGATTTTCAGCTATAGGCATTTGTTTTGTCCATTGAACTTCTTCTTGCTCATCTTCTGCTCCTTCTTCTTCAGCTTTGTAAGGGTACAAATCTGCAACATTGAATATCAGTGAGATTCTGACCCCATCGGGTAATTCAATCTCATATGTGTTTGCCCCAAATTTCCTTATGACCTTGCACGGTCCAATCTTTTTCATCTTCAACTTATTATATGTTCCCCTTGGGAACCTCTCCTTCCTCAGATGTGCAAGAATCAGATCACCAACTTCAAATTGAAGTTCTCTCCTGTGTTGATCTACTCTCCGCTTGTATTCTTGACATGAAATCTACAATCGCTCCTTAATTCGGCTATGAAGCTCCTTCATTCCTTTTGCAAAGTCCTCTTCACTAGCACTCCTGAATTCATTTTGTTCCAAATCTTTCAATTCAAAAACTACCCTTGGCTGCATTCCATATACAATCTGGAATGGACTGTGCCCTATGCTTCTATTGAGTGAATCATTGTAAGCAAATTCTATCTGTGGCAGAATCTGATCCCATTGACTGTGGTATTCAGTCACTATGCTCCTTAACAAATATCCCAAGCTCCTGTTTATGACCTATGTCTACCCATCCATTTGAGGATGATATGTTGATCTAAAATACAAACTTGTTTCCAATGTTTTCCATAAGATCCTCCAGAAATGTCCTACGAACTTGGTATCTCGATCATAAATGATACTCTTTGGCAAGCCGTCAAGTCTGACGACTTCCTTGAAAAACAGGTTCGCAATATGAGTTGTGTCGTTGGTTTTATGGCATGGTATAAAATGTGCCATCTTTGAAATTTTTTTGACTACCACAAAGATTGAATCAACTCCTCTTTGTGTCCTTGGCATTCCCAATATGAAATCCATGCTCACTACGTCTAATGGCCTTTTAGGTATGGGAAATGGTTGGTATAACCCTGTGTTCTTCCTTTTTCCCTTCGTATGCTGACAAATTCTGCACCTATCCACAAATTTCTTAACATCTATTCTCATCCCTGGCCAATAATATGAGCTATTCAACTTTGAGAACATTTTATCATGACCAAAGTGTCCGACCAATCCTCCACTATGTTTTTCCTTCAACAAATTCTCCCTCATGGAGAATTTTGGAATACATAGCTGATTTCCCCTAAACAATAATCCATCCTAGATCATGTATTCAATCCATTCGATTCTATCCCTGAGAATTGGATTATCAGATGCCCCATATGCCTCCTTAAAATCTAGGTCATCCATGTACATTTCCTTAAGGTTATCAAAACCCAAAGTCTTGACTCTGAATTCCTGCATAAGAAAACATTTCCTGCTCAAAGCATCAAAAACTTTGTTAGCAGTTCCAGAAATATGCTTAATCACAAAAGTAAAATTCTGCATGAATTCAACCCATTTAGCATGTTTTTGGTTTAACTTCTCCTATCGAGTCACGAATTGTAAAGCATGATTATCATTGTACAAAACAAACTCCTTGGGAACCAAATAGTGTCTCCATTTCTTCAGTCCTTGTATGACTTCATAGAATTCTTTGTCATATGTGGAGTACTTAATCTTTTCTTCATTCAGTTTTTCACTAAAATATGCGACCGACCTGTCGTCTTGGCTCAAGACCACTCCAATTGCAAACCCACTCAAATCACACCTGACCTGGAATGTCTTGCTGAAATCTGGCAAAACCAGAATTGGTTGCTCAGTGATCTTCTTCTTCAACAGGTTGAAACCGATCTCTGCTTCCTCCGTCTAGTGAAAACATTTATGTCTTTTATTCACCATATCCATCATTGGTGCACTAATTCCACTGAAGTTTTGGATGAATTTCCTGTAGAATCTAGCCAAACCATGGAAGCTTTGAAATTCAAACATGCTCTTCGGTGATGACCAATCCTTAATTGCCTTTATCTTTTCTAGATCCATTTTCATCTCATTTGCAGCGATAACAAAACCCAAATAAATGATTTCTATTCTCATGAATGACGACTTCTTCACATTGATCAAAAATTTCTCTTGCTGTAATCTTCTCATTACTGTAGCTAAATGCTTTAAGTGTTGTGCTTCAGTTTTGCTAAAAATTAATATATCGTCAAGATATACAATGATGAATTTCTCAATGAAATCCTTCAAGACTTTGTTCATCAACCTCATGAAAGTACTGGGCGCATTCATTAAGACAAATGACATGACAAGCCATTCATATAGCCCCTCATTCATCTTGAATGTTGTCTTCCATTTATCACCTTCTCTCATTTGAATTTGATGATACCCGCTTTTCAAATCAATCTTTGAAAAAAAAAATTCTCCACTCAAGCAATCCATCAAGTCGTCCATCCTTGGCAATGGAAATATGCATCTGATGGTAATCTTATCGATTTCCCTTGAGTCTGTACACATTCTCCAGCCTCCATATTTCTTTGGGTTGAGCACTGACAGAACAACACATGGACTCAAGCTTTCTCGAATCAATCCTTTGTCCATTAAGTCCTGGACCTGTCTCTTAACTTATTCATTTTCCCGTGGTGTCAATCTATACGTTTCTTTGTTCAGTAAATTGGCTCTAGGTATAAGATCAATATGATGAATTATACTCCTGATAGGTGGAAACGAACAAGGTAGTTCATCCACTACTATATCAGCAAACTCTTCCAGCAACTCCTGAATTTCTTCTGGTAAATCATCTATCCTCGTACTGGTCAAAATAATTCTGGTCTTCCTAATCACAATAAATTGTGTGTCTTCCTTCTTCTTAACCTCATAAATAAGTTCCTTCCCACTCATGAGAAGTATAGTGTTACTTATTTCTATTTTCACCTCTTTATCCTTAATCGGCAACAACATGTGAGTCCTACCATTTTTCTCCAGGGTGTATGTGTTCTTTCTCCCATCATGAACTATGTTTCTATCATATTGCCATGGTCTACCCAGCAATAGATGACAAACATCCATGGGAATGACATCACATAATATTTCATCTTTATATCCTCCTATTTTAAATTCAACTAAACATTGTTTAGTGACATTTACTTGATGTCCTTTTTGTAGCCACGAAACTCTGTATGGGCTTGGATGTACAACAGTCTCCAGCTCCAGCTTTTCCACCATTTCTGTAGATATGATATTTTCTGTGCTACCACTGTCCACTATGACCTTGCATACTCTATCCTTAGTTTTTCAAGCAGTCCTAAACAAAATGTTTCTTTGGGCCGGGTTCTTTGGTTCCTTCTCTGGTTTCAAGAGAACTTTCCTCATATTTCCCTCAGCGTATTCTGCCTCAAAATTATGTCCTTGAACTTCGGCAATGTGAGTTTCACCATCTTATTTCTTCCTATTTGGACACTCATAGGATTTATGTCCAATTTTTCCACAAACAAAGAATTTCATTTCACCTCCTCTACCTCTTCCTGTTCCTCTGGCTCGAGGAAAAGTATTTCTATCAACATATTTCTTTCCCTGTGAGCATCCTCCTCTCTCAAGTTGAGTTTGAGGTTTCTTCCCCTCTTCCTTAGGTTTCTGAGTTCTGTCTTGGGCAATTGTCTTGCCTCTGATTTGAATTCTACCTCAGCCTCTTTGACCTTGATTCCAGCTCAGCTTCTCTTCACCTTTCAGAGCCATCTAATAAGCATCTTCCACAATCTGAATGGTCATCATGCTCATCTCATCTTGAATGTCATATCACAGACCATTCATGTACCTGGAAACCTTTTCATCATCACTTTCCTGATAACCTTCTCTGATGTTTATCCTGTAGAATTATTCAGTGTACTCTTTCACTGACATAAGCTTCTGTCTCAAATTATGCATCCTTCAAAACAGAGTAATTTGATAATCCTTAGGTATGAATTTGGCTTTCATTTTTGCAACCATTCTATCCCAACTATTGATTTTCTGCTTGCCTTTGCAACGTCTGTCAGCCTGCAGTTCATCCCATTATAGTGTTGCATGCCCTTTAAGTCTAGTAACAACATGTTTGACTTTCTTGTCTTCCTCGACATCCTTGTAGTCGAAGTATTTGTCCAGAGCTCTAATCCAGTCTAGAAGCTCTTCACCATCCAAGTTTCCCTTATACATGGGAATGTCCATTTTTTCTCTGGCACCTATCCTTGCAACAACCTTGAATATGCGTTCGTCTACAGCATATTAGAATGCAACTTCTTTGTTTCCTGCTTCATTTTCACTTTCAACCTCGTTAATATCCGCAACGTCGACTGTGCGCCTCTGTGTTGTCTCCATAGCATCAATCCTGGCATGTAACTCCTGCATTTATCTTTCCACTGTTGGATCAGGCATAGGCCTATCTCTTCTTCTCGGCAGCATGGCTGAAAAATTTTCCTCTTTTCTCTCTGCTACAGAAAGAAAAGAATTTGTTCTGTGCTCTGATACGACAACTGAAGTAGATCCCCGACCCTCTGTCTGAGATCCGCATAGGATCGTTCTAAATTTTCCTCGAGCTGAAGAGGCTCCCTCGGATCCCTATTGGAACCTCACGAATCCAATCCACAGGTCCTTCATGAAGACCCACCCTGCAAAACTTAACACCAGGCAGGAGCCTTACATTTTGATCCGAAATCGGATCCAGAAGCCTGACAGGGCTTAAAAATGCTAAAAATGAAAGTGCTCGGAATGTGATGAAACCAACACCATTGTGTCTGTCTCGTCTTTCTAATTTCAACGGTATATTTACTTCATCAAACGGGCTCCGTATGCGCAAGATATTGCGTTCTGTCTGAAAATCCAAACAAGAAAAAAAAGGGGATGACTGTACAGTCCGTACAGTGCCATGTGGCATGCTGACTGTATAGACCATACGGTCCATACAGCTAACGTGGAAACCTCGGGAGGTGACATGTGGCATCTCTAGGAGGCAACATGTGGCAGGTTGATTTGGCATATGGGCAAGCAGCTGGACCAATCCAGGGGTGACACGTGTCCCCACTGTAAGGGTGACACGTGGCATAGGATGACGTCAGCAGCTGACGCGGGAAGCGGACAGGGAAGACATATAGGTTGACAGGTGGCAGACACATGGACCACTCAACGATCAACATTTGGCATTCATTGGTTGGCTATTGAGGTGCCACGTGGCCTAGTCATGGGCTACCACATGGCACCCTATGGTTGGTTGATAGTTTGTGTAAAATTGTATGGCGTGCACGGGGTCGAACCCGCGACCTATTTCGGGGCAACGGACTGGAAGGACCGGGATAACCACCCGGGAAACGATTGGTTCTTGTTATATATGAGGCATAAAATATATTTATGTTTGAATTAAGTTTCAAACGATGGGGAAAAGGGTCGGGGCTTAGCCCCAGCCCACGGTCCGATACAATACACATGACCATATTTAACCGGGTGAGCACAGGGTGTTGGAGGATAAGGGTCCAACCCTTGGTTCTGGGCGGTCCCATGTGACATGGGACCATTACCATACATAACGCGCATGAAGGTTACAACTGTTGGCCCGTGGGCCTATGCAAATGCCAAAGAACTAGGAGTTGGAGTGCGAGGAAGGGGCCAGTGCATAGCCCGAGGGGCTAGCGCTCAGCCACATGGCCAATATGATCGAGGAAAAGGGGGCGCTCACCCAGCCCTAGGGGCTTATCCCTGATTTTTAACTAAAATGGGTTTTATACTAAAGTTTTGGGATTTTTATTGTATTATGCCCGATTTTAATTGATTTTCTCCATTTTTGGGAGATATTGGGCATTTTTGGAGGCCAAATCTTGGGAGGAAGTTGGAGATGAACAACCAAATTCAAATCTATATAAACCAGGCCTGTTTGAGGCCATGGGGGACATTCAAGGTCAGTTAGAGCAGAGTTATGTTGAAGAGAATCCAAGCCAAAGCCATTTTTATGTAGGGAAGATATTAAGGAGCAGACGCTGTCGGGTCATTTCTGGGAGCTCTGGACGTCCGTTTTGCGTGCCATTTTCTTTGCAGGGTTCTATAGATCTGGAAGAACATGACCAGATCAGTCTTGTAGCCAATTGGCACTACTGAAATGTAGTTTTGATCTTTTGAACAGAAATAAAAAAGCCTCCCCCACAGAGACAAAGGCCCGGAGACGTAGGCAAAGTTGTGCTGAACTCCGTTATCAATCTGTGTGTTATGGTTTGTTGTCTATTATTTCATTTCAGATCTGCACATGTATATATCATTGTCATAATTCCTCTTCTTTCCTCATTATTTCATTAATTTTATCGAATGGTTAATTAACACATGCAAAATTAAAACTCAACCATAGTCATTAAAATATCCTACAGATCAAGTGGTATCAGAGCTAGTTGACGTTTGGATTTGAGTTTTGCATGTTAACCAGGGAAAAGCTACAGCGTGGTGAAGGCGAGATTGTTGCAGAGAATCCATTAATTGGATTGAGAAAGAGAGCTTCTCATAGCTTGAAGATGGCATCGGAAGAAGGGATTTCTCAAGATGAGAAAGAATTCCGGAAAACATTCCTTGCTATGTCGGAGATGGTGAAAGTTTTGTACGAGGATTACTTGGAACGGAAAAGACCAGTTTTGGGTGGATCTTCAAAGGGAAAAAGTGAAGAGGAAGAGGACCATCCTCAAATTCCTCCTTCACGTCCATCAACACCTCCTTATTCTCCTTCTTCTTCAAGTTCAAGTTCTAAATCTAATGGAAAGAAAAATGTTCATAAGAATAAGAATGAAATGCCATTGTTAAAACTTGATGTAAAATTTGAGTTTCCCATATATGATGGTGAAGTAAATGCAGAAAAAATTGAGAACTGGATCAGGCAGATGGAGGTATATTGTAGTGTGCAACAGAACAAGGATGAGGCCACACAAATCAAGTTGGCATCTTTGAGACTTGCAGGTACAACTCTCATTTGGTGGCAAAGCAAGATGCAAAAGGGAACACAACATGTGGGTAATGTATTTCCATCATGGAAGAGTTTCATTTTTGCACTTAGGAAACAATTATATCCTTTGGGTTATAAAGAAAAAGCAATAATTGAATGGCAATCTTTAAAACTAAGAAAAGGACAAACAGTGCAAGAATATATCGATGGATTTCGAAAAATGGCATTAATGTTAGACATTCCTTTTCAAACACAAGAAACTCTTATGAAGTATATAGGAGGTTTACCTGCGCATATTAGAAACACTGTTTTCATGTTTGGATCCACTAACCTTGATGAGGTTTCTTTTCAAGCTATGTATATTGAAGTAGGGAAAGTGGGTGTGTCAGGGGAATCATCGTCTTCAAGGAAAGAGGACAAGAGTAAAAGGGATGGAAAGAATGCAAATGCAATGACAAGGAAGGAAGGAAATCCCTCTTGCAAGCATTGCAAGAAAGAGTGATATGATGAGGACAGATGTTGGAATTTGCATCTCGAGAAGAGGCCAAAGTGGTTCAAGGAAAATAAGGGAACACAAACAGTGGCAACGACATCAAAACCCACAGACTTGGGATCGGATTCAGGTGATGAGTCAAAGATTTCATTGGTTGGTATGACAGGTAAATTTGGTGAAGACATTGATTGTAGAAGGAAGTTGTTTCATATAAGGGTAATCATGCGACACACTAAGATAGACACATTAATCGACAGTGGATCTCAATCTAATATAATCTCAGAAGAATTGGTTAAGAAATTGGGGTTAAAAACACAACTACATCATAAGCCTTACACACTTAAATGGATAAGAAATCATCATCAAATGCACATAACAAAGTAGTGCACAATCAAATTTGCAATTTCATCTAAGTATGTGGATGAAGTAACTTGTGATGTTGTGCCGTTAAGAGAATGTGGAATGGTCTTAGGTAGCCCATATTTATATGATCATAAGGCAATCTTTTACAGGAGAAAGAATCAATATCAATTCACTAAAGAAGGTCAATATTATGTGGTTCATCCTCATCATGATAAAGAAAATACAACACTTCAAACAATGGAACAATTAAAGAACGTAGTGCAAGCAAGCAACAAACCAGTAATTGTTTCAAATGAAGTAATTGATCTTAAGAAAGAACAAGACATGATTGTTGAATGGAAAATCAATCATAAGTTGCTTCAAGATAAGCTCATGTCGTGCAAATATCTCAAGTATATCAATTCATTTGTAGTCGTCTTTTTAATACTGTCATTAGCAATGTTTTCTACATGGATGATAGTGGCTTCAGTCAGATGTAACAGGGTTCAAATGGCTAACAGTATACTGTCAGTTGTCATGATTGTGTTATAGTTGATCTTGATGAGACAGGTGCACAAGATAGAGCTCAGAGACAACGAACAAGCTGGGTGGCCTATCCCGAGCTTGTTGACTGGTCAGTAACCTTTTGGGGACCAAAAGTTCTTTTTGTGGGGAGGTGTGATCTGAAATTGGATCCAGAAGCCTGACGGGGCTTAAAAATGATCAAAAATGAAAGTGCTCAGAATGCGACGAAACTAGCGCCATTGCGTCTGTCTCGTCTTCTTGATTCCGGTGGTATATTTACTTTTTCAAACAGGCTCCATATGAGAAAGATATCGGGTTTTGTCTGAAAAGACAAACAAGCAAAAAAAGGGGATGATTGTATAGTCCGTACAGTGCCATGTGGCATGCTGACTGTACAGGTCGTACAGTTCGTACAACTGACGTGGAAACCCCGAGAGTTGACACATGGTAGCTCCAGGAGGTCACATGTGGCAGGTTTATTTGGTGTACGGGAAAGTAGCTGGACCAATCCAGGGGTGACACATGTCACCACTGTAAGGGTGACACGTGGCACAGGATGACGTCAGCAGCTGACGTGGCAAGCAGACAGGGCAGCCATACAGGTTGATATGTGGCAGACACGTGGAACACTCAGCGATCGACATTTGGCATTCATTGGTTAGTTGTTGAGGTGCCACGTGGCCCAGTCATGGGCTACCACGTGGCACCCTGTGGTTGGATGATAGTTTGTGTAAAATTGTATGGCGTGCACGGGGTCGAACCCATGACCTATTTTAGGGCAACGGAATGGCAGGACCGGGCTAACCACCCGGGTGACAATTGGTTCTTGTTATATATGCGATAGAAAATATATTTATGTTTGAATTAAGTTTCAAATGGCGTGGAAAAGGGCCGGGGCTTAGCCCCAGCCGACGGTCCGATACAATACACATGACCATATGTAACCGAGCGAGCGCAGGGTATTGGCGGATAAGGGTCCAGCCCTTGGTTCTGGGCGGTCCCATGTGACCCGGGACCGTTACCATACATAGCGCACATGAAGGTTACAACTGTTGACCCATGGGCCTATGCAAACGCCAAAAACCCAGGAGCTGGAGCGCGAGGAAGGGGCCAGCGGATAGCCCGAGGGGCTAGCGCTTGGACACATGGCCAATATGACCGAGGAAAAGGAGGCGCGCACCCAACACTAGTGGCTTATCCCTGATTTTTAACTAAAATGGGTTTTATACTAAAGTTTTGGGATTTTTATTGTATTATGCCTGATTTTAATTGATTTTCTCCATTTTTGGGAGATATTGAGCATTTTTGGAGGCCAAATCTTGGGAGGAAGTTGGAGATGAACAACCAACTTCAAATCTATATAAACCAGGCCTGTTTGAGGCCATGGGGGACATTCAAGGTCAGTCAGAGTAGAGTTATGTTGAAGAGAAGCCAAGCCAAAGCCATTTTTATGCAAGGAAGATATTGAGGAGCAGACGTTGTTGGGCCATTTCTGGGAGCTCCAGACGTCCGTTTTGTGTGTTGTTTTCTTTGCAGGGTTATAGAGATCTGGAAGAACATGACCAGATCAGTATTGTAGCCAATTGGCACTGCTGTGATGTATTTTTGAGATTTTTAACAGAAATAAAGAAGCCTCCCCCATAGAGACAAAGGCCCGGAGACGTAGGTAAAGTTGTACCGAACTCCGTTATCAATCTGCGTGTTATGGTTTGTTGTCTATTATTTCATTTCATATCTGCACATGTGTATATGGCTGTCATAATTCCTCTTCTTTCCTCATTCTTTCATTAAGTTTCTCGAATGGTTAATTAACACCTGCAAAATTAAAACTCAACCATAGTCATTAAAAGATCCTACGGATCACATTTCCATGCAACCACAATCGGGCCTTAGCGCAAGTGTCTTTCACAACTCGAGAGTTCATGAGTCGAATATCCTCGAATCCTCTTTCTCCAAACACTGATACCCAAGAATGTGATACGGGTATGGCTCTTCCTTGTTAGCGCCTTCCACGCATAACCATTGGCTAGGGTTAAGTGCTAGCACTACTCGCAACTCGCAACTTCGCGAGTTGGAGTGTTGAGATCTTGTGCTCCTCCTTTGTGAATCCCCGATATGCGATAATTCAACAATGGGTTGACTCCTTCCCAAGTGACGTGTGTCCATCACCTGTCACCCGCTTCCATTTTTCTTTGGGTGCTTGTTACTATACCACCTATCAACCACACGGTCCCCAACAAATGGATCTGCCACGTGTTCGCACGATCCCTCGACACTCTGCACTTCATGACTTTTGTAGTCGAAAAGAAACTCTTTCAACCCCCAAACCCCGGATACACAATACCACGTGGAGGTTCTGATCCAACGGTTCTCCCGTGACTTGGATCCAATGGCCTGGATCTCCTTCCCTACTCCTCACCACTCAGGGCTTTGCGAAAATCGATAATTTAGTTTTCCCTCCAACTCTCACGAACCCCGAATTCACGATATGATTCAACGACATGGGTTGAAACGATATCAACAACTCATATTGAACCATGATCAAAAATTCATGTTGATTCTTGATATTAGGGTGGTGAGTTCGTCCAACTCTTAACCACCTTATAGCTCCACTGGATCCTATGGTCCTCGCGATTTCATGAGCTCTCCACGAAGAATTCTGACCACCCGATTCACTCCTCAATGGCTTCTACCCAACGATTGAGTGTTCTCCCTCCAAAACTTAATTTCTATGCAACGGCTTCGGTCCCCATCTCCTTTTGAACACTTCAACAATGTTATCCCTCCTGAGCTTTCACTTGCAAACTCAAGCCTCCAAAAGGATCCCTGCTCGCACTCCTTGTGGAAAACCTTCAAATAACCTCTAGTTGTTTGAATCTTCGACCCCGTGCACTCTTTACAACAGTAGTCCTTCAACCTTCCCATTGGTTGATAACTTCAAAGATTTCA
Organism: Picea engelmannii; assembly: GCA_009831015.1. NCBI lineage: Eukaryota > Viridiplantae > Streptophyta > Pinopsida > Pinales > Pinaceae > Picea > Picea engelmannii. Next base: position 19,978 of record ML956077.1, on the reverse strand, counting down.
ACCAGCCTGCGCACACCTTGCACGGCTCTGTGCTTCACCTGCACTTCTGCTGGTATGAGAACAACGATATCTCTCCTGAGATTTCTGAGATAAAACTTAGACCCTCATCAACGCACACCTTGCAGACGTTCACTGCACTCCTTGTAGGAATTCCCAGGAAGAGAAACAATTGAAACTCATTCTTCTCCTCTCTCAAACTTCATACACTCAACATGAAATCCTACACCCGACACAACATTGAAACAAATGCATAACAGAGAAAATAAAACAATTGTAAACATACCATTTAACAAATGTAAATAGTAAGCATCATAACACCATGAAAATTGAGTCAAAGTTTCATAAATTAGCTCAAGTGCCTCCTGTACATGGGTTCTTCTCTCCATCTCTCCGCTACAGCTCTTGAGCTTATGAAAATTTGGAATGATAATAATGTTCCCTCCCTGTTACAATGATACAAGGGTGAGGGTGTCTATATTTGTTTTCCCTCCTACGCTTCTAAACTGTCTAATCTATTAAATCAAATCTACCTACTTTCATTAAATAGACTTAAATTCCTATTACATTCAACATATGAGAGTAATTCCTCCTGATCTGTTCATATCTCCAAGACATAAATGCAAGTACGCTTCTCCTAGCTATTACATTAATGCTTCAGATTTCAAAATTCAAAATGTTTTCATAAAAACGTTCTCCTTTTTTTCATCTGCGCGTCCAGCTGCTCCTTTGGCTAGGCATGTGCTTTGGCTTTGTACGATGCTCCTGCATCATATACACAACCTATACACATGCATCATGTGTATGCACCAAAAAATAAGGTTTTCTATAAATCCAGGAATTTTGTTGTCAACCCTTCATGCTACCTCTAACATTTTCCACTTCATATGTATCCACAAGTATTTACAAGAATATTTACACAATAAAATAGATATACAATAAGTACAAGTGTGTTTTATGAGTGATATTTGTCTCTTATTTATATCTTCATGTAGCCTTACACTTTCCTTATTTTAGGGCTTCTTCATTTAAAATAATTTCTTTTTAAAAAGCACTTTGACTCTTGGGGGCTTCTATAAGACTCATGAGGGTTCTCCAACTTCATATGGTCATAAATCTCTAACCGTGAGGATTTATGTGATGTTCCACATACCACCGAAAATGACTTGACAAGAAATATCCATCTAGGATAGTTTCACTAACAAATTCACTGTCCTTCATCTCATTATTCCATAGTTAAGCATGGGTACTCTCACTCCGCAAGGTGTCTTCCCGTGAGGGCTTTCACCATAAGGGGACCACTTTGGATTTCATCCATATTTACTTCTTATCAACCATGAAGAGACAATAATGAGTCATCTTTACATCAAATGAACTTGGGTTCATTACCCAAAACTTTGTGCTACGTGGATTTCTTCAAGGTTTGACATCAATGACAACCAACCTTAATCAAAAATATCCACCTTTGGCATTGATGGAAACGCTCTAATGAAATATTGAAATAATATCACTCATGCTCCCCCTGGAACCATGCCTCTTTCCTTTGAATCTTGTAAATATACTCCCACTGGAACCATGCCTCTGTCCTCTACCTATGTCCTCTACATATGATAAATCTATGTCCTCTATCTTTCGCATCTGATAAATATCCCCCCCTTGTCATCAATGGAAAATGTATCTTTCAATCTAGGGATAATCCCCCCCACTAAACTCTTATGGTGCTTCCTCATTTAAATATAAGACATATAATATAAGAATTCAAAAAGAATTCATTTTGGAGTAGAAATAACTCCAAGTCTCTGGTGAATATATTCAAAGGATTCCCGTGGAAGTGGTTTTGTGAAGATGTCTGCCACTTGTTATTTTGTGCCCACATACTCAACTCTGATGTTCTTTTCTGCAACCTTCTCTCGTAGAAAGTGATACTTGATTGGAATGTTCTTCGTATTGGAGTGTGTCATGAGGTTCTTTGAGATACTGATGGTGCTTGTATTATCACAATAGATTGGAATGGGCTCATCATACTCAAATTGTATATATGTCAGAGTTTGTTTCATCCAAAGAACATGTGTACAACATGATGTTGCTGCAAGATACTCTGCTTTGGCTGTAGATAAAGATATTGATGATTGTGTCTTTTTTATCCATGATACCAAACACTCACCTACGTAGAATGTTTCTCCACTGGTGCTTCGTCAATCATCAATACAACCTGCCCAATCTTCATTTATGTAGGAAATAAGTGATAGATCTTTCCTTTTGGATAGCATATTCCAATCTCTTATGTTCCTTTGAGATATATGAAAATCCTCTTTACTGCTAATACATGTGATTCCTTTGGTGTTTCTTGAAATCGTGCCACCTGTCCAACTGTCTGCATTACATTTGTTCTGGATGTTGTCACATATAATATGATTCCAATCATTGACTTGTATTGCCTATGATCTGTAGATTTCGAATCATCATCTTTTCTCAACTTGCAACTGGTTTTCATGGGAGTGATAACTGGTTTTCAATCTTCCATTTTGAACCTCTTTAGCATTTCTCTGATATACTTGGTTTGAGAAATAAAAATTCCTTGTTTTTTTTTACGTATCTGAAGTCCTAGAAAGAAAGATAGTTCTCCAAGTAATGACATTTCAAATTCACTTTGGATATCTTTTGCAAATTTATGGCTTAACCTGTCATTCATCACTACCAAAACTAATATCATCAACATAAAATTCAACTAATAAAATATTACCTTGACTTACCTTGATGTAAAGGTTGTTTTCTACACTTCCTTTTCTAAACCCTGCTTATTGTAGATACTTATACAGTCTAAAGTACCATGCTCTAGGAGCCTATTTTAGACCATAGAAGGCCTTCTTTAATTTACACACATAATCTGCATTCTTTGACAACTGAAATCCTTTTGGTTGTTAAATATATACTTCTTCTTCAAGTTCCCCATTTAGAAAATATGATTTTACATCCATCTAATACACTTTAATATTTTTGGAGAATGCATAAGATAAAAGCAAACAAATTGCTTCCATTCTGACAACTGGGGAAAAAGTCTCTTGAAAGTTGATTCCTTCAATCTATGCATATCCTTTACATAACAATCTAGCTTTGTTCCTTTCAACCTGTCCATATTCATTTAATTTATTCCTGAAGACCCGCTTTGTGTCGATCACATTCTTATTCTTCGGTCTTGGAACCAGTTCCCAACTGACATTTTTCTCTATTTGATCCAATTCTTCATTCATGGCCTTATTCCAAAATTCATCCTTGTTGGCTTCTTCAAAATAATTTGGTTCAATTGTAGATAAGAGTGTTATATGTGTTTGTTCTGGTTAACAGATTTTTCTTCTAGTCTCAACTCGTCCATCTTTATTTCCAATAATCTGATCTGAAGGATGATTCTTCTGTACTCGTTTGCTAGGTGTCTTTGGAGATACTTGTTGAACTTTCTCTTATGTTTCTGTCAGATTCTCTTCATCTTCCTCTTCTACTTAATCTTCTGCTTCTTCTTCTTCGAAAAGTTTTTCCATTGTTTTGTTTTCTTCTTCCTTTGATTTTAGTCTGCCTGTTTCATCAATTGTTATGTTGATTCTTTCCACAACTTTGTTCAATATTAGATTGTAACACTTGTATTCTTTCCTTGCACTTGAGTAACCAACAAGTACTCCTTTGTCCACACGAGAGTCAAACTTTCCCATTTTTCCATCTTCTCTTTTGATGTAACATTTGCTTCCAAAAACTCTGAAGTGATTCACATTTGCTGGTCTTACTTTCCATAGCTCGTAGGGAGTTTTATCAGTGTTTTTTCTAAGAATTACTCTATTTTGAATGTGAAATGTTGTATGCACTACCTGTGTCCAAAATATATCTGTAAATTTGGAATCCATTAGCATTGTTCGAGCCATTTCCTGTACTATCTTGTTCTTACTTTCAACAACTCCATTCTGTTGAGGTGTCCTAGCAACAAAGAATTTCCTTTTATTCCATGACTCCTGTAGTAGTCCATAAATTCCTTTGAAGTGAAATTTCCTCCATTATCAGATCTCAAGCATTTGATTCTTGAATCCATCTCATTTTTAACCATTTCCTTGTAGATCTTGAAGTTTTCAAAAGATTCTGACTTGTTCTTGAGAAAGCAAACTGCAGTCATTCTTGTATAATCATCAACTAATAACATAAAGTATCTCTCACCTTTTAAGCCTTTTGTTGTAGTTGGTCCAGCTAGATCAATATACACAACTTCCAGTGGTCTTGTTGTTGAATATTACTTTCATTTGAACCTGGTTTTTGTTTTGTTTCCTTGTTGACAATGCTTGCATAAAGTGTTAGTTGGTTTAGTGATCTGGGGCATTTCTTTGATTGCTTCTCTTTTGCTGACTTTGACAAGGTTATCAAAATGCATGGAACCCATTATTCTATGCCATAGCCAAATTTCATCTTCCTTTCCTAGACAACACTTTTCATTTCCAATTTCACTTAACACATATATGTTGTTTGAAGTTCTTGCAGTTGTATTGACCAATTTCCCTGAACCTTCTCTTGTTATCTCACACTTTTGTGAATCAAAAGTAACTTTATGAACTTGGTCACAAATTTTACTCACACTTAGAAGATTTTGTTTCATATCTTCTACAAATAGAACATTTTGTTCTTTTTTATTCTTATTCCCAATTCAGACTGTGTCTTCTCCAAAGATTTTGGCTGAATTATCATTTCCGAAGGAGACTGGTCCATTTCTTTCTTTTCGCAATGTAAGAAATTTGTCTCTATCACCTGTCATGTGTTTTGAACACCCACTGTCAACATACCAACTGTGTTTCTTCTACTTAGCTTGTAGAGTGACCGTGCATTATTCATTGCTATATTGATCTTGCTTTATTATCCATGTTGTTTTATGAGGTTCTTGTCTGGGACTATTGTTATTCTATTGAGGTTCTTTAGGAGGGACTGTCATTCTGCAATCTTTGGACACATGTCCAAAATTGTTACATTTGTAACATTCCACTTCAGTGCTCAAAGATTCAAACTTGTTGTAACTTCTTCTTTGTGTTTAACTAGGTCTTCTTGAATAACCCCTTTGTGTATGATTCTCAAAGTTGTTATTGTTCTTGTTGTTAGCTCTGCAATTCACAACTTTATGTCCAAAATTATTACATGGATAACATAAACCAAAAAATATAGTTTGATACCTGGGAGTTGAAGATCCTCTGAAACAAGGTGCTCTTATGAATACTTCTTCTTCTTGAGGCCTATCTGTCTGTTGTTGATTTTGAAATTTGAATCTTCTCATTGGAGGAGTGTCTCTGTAATCTTCCTTGTATATATTCCTATCCCCTTTGATTGTTTCTGCATATCTTTTTGGATTTTTTTCTTGCTCTATTGTTTTGGACCTTGATCCCTTTTCTGTCTAATTGTATCCAAGTCCAGACTTCTCAAGATGGGATTTTTGACTGTTGATAATGTCATCCAAAACTTTTGAGATATTCTGCATATTTTTCTTTTGAATATCCTTTCTTAGTGTGACAATATTTTCTTCCAAGTTTCCAATGATCTTGTCCTTTTCTTCTAGTTGTTCATTGAGTGATTCTTCAATTCTTTTATCTTCTTCTATTTGAACCTTCAATCTTGTGATCATTTGTTCTAGTTTTCGAGTTTCCTTTTTCTTGTCTAGTTCTTCTTGTAGTTTCTTGTTTTTCTTCTTTTCTCTTCTGATAGCTTCTATGGCACACATTAATTATTCTCGATAGTCAACTTCTTCCTCTTCAATTTCATATTTGACTTCTTCATATCCTTCTTCGACTTCTTCATATTCTTCTTCAAAGACTTCTTTGTCAGAATCTTTTACTGCCATGAATATAACTCTTCATGTCTCACTGTCACTGATTTCATCTTCATCTGATGATTAGATGTCTTCTTTGATGCATAAGATTTTCTTGAAATCTTTCTTTGTATTTCTTTTGCCTTTATATGTGTGTTTTCCTTTTCAGTAACCTTCATCATTTCTCTTTTTCTTATGAGGGAATTTGTTAGAAAAATAACCAATACCATCATAATTAAAAAAAATTAGAGGAATCTTACCTCTATACCTACCATTGGTTCCCTTGTTCAGTGTTTTGATGAAGTTGTCCACTTCTTCATCATCTTTCGAGATGCCATTGTTGCTTCTATATTCTTCTTGTTCCTTTTTCTTTTTCTTTGATCTTTTGGATACTTTGAAGGCTTCTTCTTCTACATCTAGATTTTCTTCTTCAGTTCTCATTTCATATGCTATGAATATTCCATGCATTTTGTCCATGATTATTGAGTTTAGATCTGATCTTTCTTCTCGTTTTGATATCTTAGGGTTGAATCTCATAGGAAGAGATCTTAGTACCTTTTGAAAAATTACAGATTCTTTGACTTCTTCTCCCAATCCAATGATTGCATTCATTGTTTTGTCAACTCTTAGGAAGTAGGCTACAATATTCTCATCTTCCTTCATTTTTAGTTGTTCGAACTGACCTCTGTAAGTTTGAAGTTTTGCTGCTTTGACTTTTGTATCTCCTTCATAAATATTTTTAAGCTTGTCCCAAATCTCTTTAGTGAATTTACAATGTGCAACTTTGGTGAATATTGTTTCATTGACACCATTAAAAAGTGAATTTGTAGCTTTGGAATTATTCTGACCAAGTTTCATTGCTTTGTCATTTGTTGGTGGAACTGTTGGTACTGCGCATCCATCTATAATTGATTGTCAAATTTCAAACCCCTATGCCTGTATATATGTCTTCATCCTTATGCTCCAAAAAGCATACTTATGTCCATCAAAGTGTGGTATTCCATTTTTATATGAGTTTCTACTCTCCATGATCTACTGTTCAGTGGTTAAACAGATTTCTGAAGGAACCCACTCTGAAACCAATTGTTGGATTACTGAGAGGGGGCGTGAATAAGTAATAGCGTAATTATAATCCTTTATCTCCGAATAATCCAAGTGTTATATCAATGTAGAATTATTATCCAATAATGAGAAATAATAAATGAACAATCACACACATACATAGTACACCAGTGTTTTATGTGGAAACCCAAATCGAGAGAAAACCACAAAATTTGTTTTCTTATATGTCTTGAAGAATTACATTCATTGGAAGCACCAACTTCCTTTTTTTTCCAGCTACAACTGGAAGGAGGCTCCAACACCCTAGTTTCTCAGGCTACAACCTGAGGGAAGCTCTAACTCCCCAATTCTATGGCTATGACCAGAAGGAGGCTACAACCCCCTAAATTATCTGGATACAACCACCTTTCTTTGCCCAGTACAAACGCCCTGAAGTATAAGTAAAATAATGGAACCATTGTCAATCTGTCACTATGGCATATACTGTTGTAAAACTGTAACAAGTTGTACCACTGACCTGTATCCAATCTGTACAACTTCACTGTAATCAATTTGTACCTGAACTAAACATGTATCTACAAAAATTAAAACAGATACATGACCTGCAGTGTTGCAGCCCGCGTATGTATGTGCCCTATCTGTTATGCAGCCTGTGTATGTATGCTACCAAAATGTTATGCAACCTGTGTATTCCTTCTGAAAATTAGGGTTTCCTTTTCTTGAAAACTTGTGACCTTCTGTAACTTCTTTCACATAGATTTGTAACCTGTCACTGTATCTAGACTGTAACTATACCCTATGCATGCATTCTCATATATAACCTTTACTCAAGGGAAGTATGTCTCTCTCTAGTCATGTGTCATATAGGTATGTGTAATCATGAAAAAGTATAATATCCCTCACATGATCTTATTCATAAACCCCTTTTTGATATTGAATATCTCAATACATCAACTACTACAAAAATACAAGCTCTCAACCATGTACCATAAAAACCCTTAGCCATATGCCAAGAAATACAAGATGTGCCTCACAAGAAGTATCAATGATGATGATACCAGCACTGTAATTCTGTATATCTAACTTATGCAGAAGATCACATGTAGCCAGTAGTCTTTCTAGGGAGAATACTCAAATCTCCATTACCATTCCTCATCATACATCAAAATCCAACTATTCATATAAATAAGACATACATTTTGAACCAATGGATGGATCTGATGTATCTAAGAACTTTGGACTTTCCTGGGAGCTTGATCTCATAATCTAGAACTTCTGCATCTTCATCTTCTCAAGTTTCCATGACTTGATCAACATGTACGCTTCCTATACACAGACAACCCACGTACTGTACGCACCCTTTACACAAACAAATCGCATATACGCACCCTATACACAGACAACCCGCATACGCACCAAAAAATAGGTTTTTCTGTAAATTCGAGAATTTCACCCTCAACCCTTCATGCTGCCTCAGATGTTCACCACTTCAGATGTATCCACAAGTATTTGCAATAAGATTTACACAAGAAAATAGACACACAATATGCACAAGTGTGTTTTATGAGTGATCTTTGTCTCTTATTTATATCTTCATGTAGACTTACACTTTCTTTATTTTAGGGCTTCTTCATTTAAAATAATATATTTTTGAAAATCACTTTGACTGTTGGGGGCTTCTATAAGACTCATGAGGGTTCTCCAACTTCATATGGTAATAACTCTTTAACCGTGAGGAGTTATGTGATGTTCCACATACCACCAGAAACGACATGAAAAGAACTATCTATCTAGGATAGTTTCACTAACAAATTCATTGTCCTCCATCTGATTATTCCACAGTTAAGCATGGGTTCTCTCACTTCGCAAAGCATCTTCCCATGAGGGCTTTCACCATAGGGGGGCCACTTTGGAGTTCATCCATATTTACTTCTTATCAACCATGACAAGACAATAATGAGTCATCTTTACATTAAACGAACCTGGTTTCATTATCCAAACCTCTGTGCTATGGGGCTTTCTTCAAGGGTTGAAAGCAATGATAAGAAACCTTAATCAACACAATATTTCAATGGCTCGATTGGTTCGAGTCATATCTTCTTGTACCAAGATCTTGTTGGGGACATGCATGAAGAAAAATAATGCAAATTAGACCACTCTGATACCACTGATCTGGATTTAGGAGTGGAACGAACTGATTAATAGACTCGATACAATAAACATGGATATATGAAGAATAACACAAATATTAGTTAACAATATCTTCTATTGAATAATGAAATAGGATGAAACTATAAAACTGTAGAACTGAAACACTTGCTCGAATGGTGGTAGCTATCTCTGAGAAGAGATGTGGCTTGTACGCACATTCGTCTGACTAGAATGAATTACAATGAGGCTCTAGAGGCCTTTTTGAAATTACTCATGAATTTCAAAACCCTAGACATCCAAAAACCTAACCCTAGGAGGTGAAACATCAAAAGTTATATGGCCCCCTATGGGTAGGTTGGTACCTCAACTTCCTAGGGTCGTAAATTTTTCATACGACCTCCATTTTAGGCCTGAGATAACGCATTGGAAAGGTATTTAAGAGAACTACACATTCTGCTGCCAAACTCCAACTCTGTCTACAATTTGATTGTGGCAAGCAAAAAAAAATGTCTAGGCCTCCAAAATAGTCTTGGAAGTACAACAAGATGTACTGATATGAAAAAATACAAAATAATCCAGTTGGATTAGGTGAGAGGCCACCAATATCCACGTGGAAGATGTACATGGCTTCAAACATCCCAAAAGTGTAGAACCCACAATTACAAAGAAGTAGAGAAGGACGTGTTGAACTAAAAATGGACAAGATGAGCATGTTGGAATAGGTGGGTGGCCACTAATATCCAACTAGATCAATCCTCCCCCATTAGGAATAAATGGTCTCCATTTCATTTAGTTCCCCCATCAAGTGAGGAAATTTCTGCTGGACTTGGCCTTGGGTAAACCACTTTCCTTGGTGGAGGGGTTGCCCTGCCTTGACAACCCAATAAAGATGGATCCTATGCTGGAGAGTTCCCTTGACTTGTGTGTAAACTATATTATTAGTGGATTCCTATTCCTTGTAGTCAGGATTGATCTCTGTGGGTCTCATTTCTTCTGCGATATCTGAGGTGTCCAATAATGGTGGAAAATATGATCGAAGGAGGTCCACATTGAACATTGGGTGAAGGCCAAGGAAGGGTGGAGTGTTTAGCTCAAAATAATTGCTACCCATGGCCTTGGTGATAGTGTAAGGCCCATAGTAAAGTGGACAGAGCTTCTGATGGGGCTATGCAAGATTCTCCTTCTACAAATGTAAACAGACTTTGTCTCCAAACTGAAACTGGTGTGGTACACTATGTTGATCATGACGTTGTTTGTACTTAGAATTGGATTTTTGCAAAATCTCCAGGACTTGTTGGAGGATGTGCTGAATTCGCTCAATGAATCTGGTGTCTTTGTTGATCACAAAATGATTGTGGGAATATTCTGTCTGAGTTGTGGCAAGAGGAAGTGCAACATCAATGGGTCTCAAGGGTTGGAATCCTATCCCCACTTGAAATGTTCTATGGTCGGTGGATCTATAGAGAGCCCTGTTGTAACTGTGTTGATCATAGGGGAGACTCTCATCCCATGCGCGTGGATGATTAGAGTTGTACATGTGTAACATGTGCAGAATCATCTGATTGACGACCTCTGTTTGGATGTCTGTTTGGGGGTGGAAAACAATGGAGTTTGTGAGATTGGTGTCCAACAGTGACTAGAGACTCGACCAAAATGTTCTAAGGAACCTATTGTTTTGGTCATATATGATGGTTTGTGGCATCCCAAAGTGTACCCACACTCATTTGAAGAAGAGATTGGCATTATCTATCATTGTAATAGTCTTCGTCCAGGCTGTGAGGATGGCCATCTTCGAAAACGGAACAACAACCACAAATACACAATCATTTCATTTCCTAGTGGATGGAAGACTAGACATGTAATCCATTGGTATGGATTCCCAAAGATTCTTGAGAGTAGGAAGAGGGATGTATAATACTTTCTTCTTGATTGATGGATTGGAAATGGCACAGTCAGTGCAATATTTGATATACTTTCTCACGTCCTGCTGAAGTTTTGGCCAATTAAAATGTTTCTGAAGAACGAGCATAATTTTCGTGAAGCCAAAATTCACTGCCTTCTGAATGTAGTGGTTTTCCCAAATACAATTTTCATGCTTGCTTGCAGGAACATAGAGAAGGCCTAGGAGGCATAATAGTTCATCCTGAATGTGAAAATCGGTAACAATTGTGACTATACATAAGAGCTAATAGGTGGTGGCGAAGTTCGTATCTTGCTGGTAAATTTGGGGCCACTCAGATGCTTCATGTCCATAGGAATGGAGCATAGTGGTGAGTGCAACCATAGCCACAGGTATTCGACTGAGGCAGTGATCAACATGATTTGAGATACTTTCCTTATAATTGATGTTGAGATGGAACTACTGCAAGTAGGTGGACCACTTTTGATGGCGGTCATTCTGCAATTTCCCCTGTGTTTGTATGAATTGCAAAGGCTTGTGATCAGTGTGTATGATCATCTCCTTTCCCAGAATATAATTTTTCCATTGATGACATGCTTGTACAATGGAATACATTTCCTTGTCATAGGTGGGGTATTTTCAGACAATATTTGAGAGTATCTCACTATGGTACGCCACTGGATGACCATGTTGAGTGAGAATTGTTCCCACAGCATAGTCATATGCATTAGTCTCAATATCAAATGGTTGTTGTAGATCGAGAAAGGAGATTACTGGAGCTGAGAAAAAGTGATGCTTCATATCATTGAATTCTTGTTGTTGTTCCTTCCCCCAAACAAAATTGGCCTTGCAACCACCCTTGGTCACTTGATTGAGGGCCCATGCAATATGGGAGAATCCCAACACGAACCATCGGTAGAAGTTGGATAGTCCCAAGAAGCTTCAAAGATTGGTTAGTTTGGTCGGGGCTAACTAGTCACAAATGAATTGGATCTTAGTTGGATCAACATGTACCCCATGCTCATCAACAATGTATCCCATGTATTGGACCATGTTCATCCGAAAAGAGAATTTTTCCAAGTTGGCATATAGCTTGTGATGTCGTAGAGTGCTTAAAACCTACTGAATATGCCGCATGTGCTCCTCCCATGTTCTGCTGAAGATGAGGATGTCATCCAAATATACCACCACAAAGGAGTTGGTGAAGGGTCCCAATACATCATCCATCAACCTCATGAAACTGGTTGGTGCATTTGTTAAGCCAAAGGGAATGACTATCTATTCAAAGAGATCTTTAGACTTGAAGGTTGTCTTTCATACATCAGTTGGTTCGATGGGAACCTCTTGGTAGCCAAAATTTAGGTCAATATTTCTAAAGAATGCTTCCCCCTTGAATTGGTCAAGAAGGTCATCAATCTCTGGAATGGGGTAGTGATTATTGAATATGACTTTGTTAAAGGCTTTGTAATCAATGCATAGTCACCAAGTCTCATCCTTCTTATGCACCGGTACAATCAAGCTTCCACGAGGGGAGGAGCTGGGTCTCATGTGCCCCTTTTGAAGAAGCTCTTGGATCTGATGCCTACTTTCATCATTTTCCATCAACGAGCGATGATAGCCTGGTCCATTTGGTAGAGGTGCGCCAGGGGTCAGATCAATTTGATGCTTGACTTGGAAGTGTGTCGATACCCCTGTAGGTGAGGAGAAGATGTCTCTTTATTCTTCCATGATCCTGTCCACTTGCTTCTGCTACAAATAAAGTCTCTATGTAGAGGCCATGGATGTGGCATGAACTTATGCTTACTATGAGCACAGATCACAAAGAAGAAGAACTTCCCAGTCTATGAAATGACCTTACTACATTTCTTAGCAGAGATTAAAGAAATAACAGTAGGAGGTGCTAGCTCTGGTATCCTGTACAATTGTCTACCCAAAGTAATAATAACACTACGGGGTCTAGACTCATACACAACATGATGCTTCCACAAATATGGTTGTCCTAAAAGAACATCACAAACTTCAAGGGGACCAATAGCACACAGTACCTCATATTTGAAAGGCTTGATGTCGTAGGGAAGATGACACTGTTGGCTGACACATAGATCTCTTCCTTGGCAAAGCCAGGCGATGGTGTTGTGCTACGGGTGGGGTGTCATTGGCAAGTCCATCCACTTGACGACCTATGTTGAAATTAGGTTATTTTGACTACTGCTATCAACAATGAAATGATGCGAAGACCCCTTTACCCACATTTGCGAGTGAAAGAGGCAGTCCCCTTCCTCTCATTCATCTAGTTCCCTTGGTCATACTTTGGTGGTAGCGAAAGTGGCACTTAGATCGATAGCGATAATCCACTTCCCTCCTTCAGGATTTGATTCAGAATCTGAGTCGACCTCTAAATCAAAAGCCTTCAATTCGACCATCAATGACTGCTTGGAGTGACATTCTTCAGTGTTGTTCCAAGGGATTTTATGGTGCTCACATCATTTTCCCGTGTCCTTCCTCATCTTCTCATTTCCCTTCGTGTGTTGTGGCTTGGAATGGTTGTCCTAAGGCCAACCATCTCGACTTGGTCCCTTTCTCTGTGGGTTGGGGCCGCCTTTTCCCTACTTCGGATGTGAGGGGTTTGCAAATCCAAACTCTCACCTTTTCTTCTTAAATTTCTTATCGATCTTGATGACGTATCTATAAGTCGTGCCCAATGAGGCGATGTCCAAAAAATTCATTTCTGTTTGAATGCATCTGTGCAAACAATTCTGGTATTTGAGCACCAAATGAAGCTCAAAGTCTTTGATACCCAATTTGGCGTGCATGGTATGGAAAATATTGGTGAAATTTGGTACTATCTAGTCCCTTTCTTGATGTAGGGTGGTTCATCTCATCTACTGGTCCTCGTAGTTTTCAACGGAGTAGTATTGTTCTTTAATGGTGTCCCAAAAGGAATCCCATGTAGGGGCCACCACGAACATTGCATATTCCTCTACAGTCATTTTCTCAGAGTAAGTATCTTTAACATGGGGAACAACCTTGAGGAGTGCAAAAGTGATATTTTCCCTATCGAAAGAATTGTGGACTGAAAAATACCCTTCGAGAAAATTCAACCATTTATCTACAACATTCACATCTATCAGTCCTTCAAATAATGGAATATCAAAATTTACCTATATCTTGAATGGCGCTACATGGCTGCTTGATGAAGATGCTTCTCCTATAGGGAGTTGTTGAATGATTTGTGCAAAGTTTTCCATTATTTCGTTCCTTTGTCATGTGAGGGCTTCCTCGAGCAACATTTTAATAGGATCTCCTACTCCATCGCATTTCTTTTTGTCCCCCATGGGTTGTTATCACGCTAGGCACAACTGATATTGCAATGGATCAATTGGTTTGAGTCCCAACTTCTTGTACCCAGATCTCGTTGCGAACATGCACGAAGAAAAATAAACGAAGAGAAAACCGCTTTAATACCACTGATCCAGATTTAGGAGTGGAACGAACTAATTAATAGATTGAATACAATAAATGCGGATATATGAAGAATAAAACAAATATCCACTAAACAATATATTCTATTGAATAATGAAATAGGATGAAACTATAAAACTGCAGAACCGAAACACTTGCTTGAATGGTGGTAGCTATCTCTAAGAAGCGATGTGGCTGCTACACACATCTGTATGTGTAGAATAAATTACAATGAGGCTCTAGAGGCATTTTTGATATTACTCATGAGTTCCAAAACCCTATAAATCCAAAAACCTAACCCTAGAAGGTGAACCATCAAAATTCATGTGGGCCCCTATGGGTAAGTTGGTACCTTAACTTCCCGAGGTCGTAACTTTTGCATACGACCTCCATTTTAGCCACGTGATAGCCCATTTGAAAGGTGTTTCAAAGAGCTACACATTATGCCTTCAAAATTTGGATTTGCCTACGGTTTAACTGTGATGAGCAAAAAAAACATTGTTTAGGCCTCCGAAACAACCCTTGAAGTACAAAAAGATGTGCCGACATGAAAACATACAAAATAAACTAGTTGGATTAGGTGAGAGACCACCAATATCCACATGGAAGATGTGTAGGGATTCATAAATCCCAAGAAGTGTAGAACCCAAAATTACAAAGAAGTACAAAAGAACACGTGCTGAACTAAAAATGGAAAAGAAGAACCACTTGGAATGTGTGAGTGGCCACCAATAACCAAGTGAATCATTACCTCACCTCTCCGAATCAATAATTGACTCCAATATTTGTGGTATCCAACATGGAATTCACATATAAATTCATAACCAAGCTTAATAGTGGAATTGTCACTTATTCCATTTAAATCTAATAAAATGTGAGAAGATTCTTTTTTACTATAAATTTATTATGCATTAAAATTGTGTTTCATTTAAATTTGAGAGGATTCTTTTTAACTCTAAATTTATCATGCATTAAAATATATATTTTTTTAAAAGAAGATAATAAATTTGAAATTAAATGAATCTATATTAATTTAAATAAAACTCATTAAAACACAATTTTCAATTTCAAACATCTGTCAAATCGGTGCCTTCAACAACAATATGTTTTCTCTTGTGTTTAAGTGTTTTAGTGAGAATTCAACATGTAGCATATTTCTTGCGGGGTGAGAGATGCCTTGCTTGAAAGATTTAAAATATATAATTATGCATTAAAACATGTTGAAATGTTAATTGAATATAAATATCTATTATTTAATGTTTCTGCAACTTTTTAATGCAATTAGTTATCCTAAAACTACGATAGATCCACTTAAGTCTAACTATTAGGATTGTGTAGTCCACTTTTCATCTAACCCATTTCCATAAAAATAGGTTTTGTAAAAATAGGTTTTGGATTAACTAATTTTATATTTTTTTAATTATAATTTATATAAATATATATAATTATTAAAGAGAATATGGACTAAGGAATTTTATATATATTAAATTCAAATAATAATAATAATCTATTTTTAAAGTCACTATTAAATTCTTATCAAAGTTTTTATTAATGTGGTGTATGAAATCTCTCTATATATGAAATTACCCAACAAATAAAATATATACATCATTCTTAAATTGATAAATATAGAGGGTAGTAGACTCGGCATTAATAGATAAACTTTATTATTAATAAAATTTATCTATTAATGCTCTCCCTCCCATCATTCATTTTGTTAAACAAGAACTTTTCCATCTTCAAAAGATGGCTGAGCGGACCAAACCGGCGGATTATCCGTACCGAGGGTTCGAATCCCTCTCTCGTTTATCTTTCTATTGAACGAAAAAGACTCATTAACCTAGAGACTTTTTTTCACTATTCTTTACCTCCGAGATTACGTCCTACCTCCGAGATTACGTCCTGGATCGTTCGATAGAAATATCTAATTTCAAAATTTACTTATTAATACTTAGAATGTTTTATTAATACTTATAATGTTTTACAAATTGCATATCACTTATAACTTTTTGTAAGCCTTCCCTTATAGAGCAGTTAGCACAACTAAACTCCTTCCTTTTCATAATATTTTTAATTAAAATAAACCAAGTGTATATATTTTTCCTTATTTTTTAAATTTAGATTACAATGCAGAGTGTATTTTTTATTTATTCAATAGTAGGACATGTCTCAACTCCACATACACATCTCCCTAAACTGTAAAAAAGTTCTGGAGACAAAATTGAGAATTTCCTCATCGTGTGCTCCAGCTCCCAAATAAGCTACTGAGTTAGTTAAAAAAGAAATCGTGTACTCCAACTCCCATATAAGCTACTGAGTTAGTTAAAAAAAAATGCTAAATGTAAATAAAAAATAAGAGATAAATTACAATTGTAACATGATTGAAGTTTAGCAGCCAGATTAATCAAGGAAGAAGTTGAGCTAAGCGATCTGCAGTCATGCATATCAACGAAAGCGCCAGAACGTGAAGAGAGAGAACCTCCTCTTCTCCACTCCAAATATGCGAGATGAATTATTGCAGGTTTAGGATGAGAAGCGGTGCTCTGTCTCTTCTGGCGAGGTCTCCATTACCTAATAATTTTACGCAGGATTTATAGGCCTTGCAACTCAACGTGTCATTAATGTGTGGAAATCGTAAACATACTTAGTGCATATATAGTACTTCAATTCGTTGAGCGAATAGTTTAGGTCAAAATTACATCTCTCTGGTAGTCCAATGCATGGACAATGATGGGTTAATTCAAACTTTTCGGCTTGTAAATGGGCATTCAATTCTTTGATTGAATTCAATGTGAAAATGATGAAATTTAGGGACGATAATGTCACACATTTAAAGTGCTGGTAAGAACTTTTTGGTGAATTGAGATTCACAATTGCGCGTGCGCGAGTAAGCAGCAGTACACATACTTTGGAGAGGATGCCGACAGAATAGTGCTCATGGTGCCTGTCAAATTTTCTCCTCCCACGGACAGATTGCATTTGATATCAACCAATTGAATTGCGATGTACTCCCTATAAATTTAACTTCAAAATAATCTCTCTTAGTTTAACATTTTGTCGTGCATGGATTTACTTTGTTACGCACAAATTCCTCCAAGAAGCCCAGGATAATTTTTAGATTAGTCTCAAAAGCTTAATGTTTTCATAGAGAGATCCTCTAACAGTAACAATGCATTTTCAAAAGCTATTATTCAATATTTTTCATAGTAACACCATTCATTGATTTTATGAACCTGGGGGATTGTTTACATTATAAAATTTTGGCTGAATAAAAATAAGTCTTTGTCTAACCACATATTATCTACACTTAACTAATTTAAGGGTTTTACAACTCTTATATTGTGCATTCTGATTTAGGTTCCCGGGAGGAATTACTTGGCAGCACACATGGTTGTTTGGCGACCAATATCTCTCCATAAAAATTTGGCGTTCGCATAGAGTTCTCAGACCTTTTTGACCTCGAAAAAATATTGCTTCTATTATGTTTTTTTAGACTTTTCCCCGCACCATTCCTTTGGATTGTCTCTAGCTTCAGATCTCTAGATGGCCGTTGACATTCAACGTGTTCAATCCATGCCTCTAAGACTTGAAAAATTTATTCATTCAAGTTAATCATACACTTTATGTTAAAAAATTAATCATTATAGGGATTTAATCCAATGGCCTTTATACTTAGTCAAAATATTAATGACCTCCCTTGCATTTAAGTAAATAAATAATCCATACCAAGAATCCATATCCAATTTAATTACCATTAAATGAACGGAGTATTCATATCACAATATAAACTAATTTTACCAAGAATCCATATCCAATTTAATTACCATTAAATGAACGGAGTATTCATATCACAATATAAACTAATTTAATGTGTACAAGGAGGCATGTGATGATGACGACGACAACAACTTCTTCTTCCTTACAAAATTTTTATGTACTTTCAACATTAATGTCAATAAACTCGGGTAATTATGTATCTATCATAACCATAACAATTTTTTTATATGTCTCTTTAATTTTAGTGTTTGTAGTTGGGTGATACTCATTATGGATGTTAATGATATTCTTAAGTGTTTTAATTTTCTAATGCTTACTTCTTAATTTATTTCTTTAATACTCTAGTCACCTTATTTTTATACCTTTCATTTATATAATATCTTTTAAATTATTTCCTTTATAATATATATGACTTTATAATATATATGACTTGGATTTTATTTTTCTCCTCAATACTTACATTTTTCCACCTTTGAGCTTTCAAACTATCTTTAATTTATTCTCATACCATGTGGTGAAGATATTTTGAATTTTCATTGTTTTTGATATGAAAGGATTTCATCTTGAATAAACACCATTAAATGAATCCATTGTATCATAAAGTGTTTATATCATAATATAAACTAATTTCATCTTAAATTATTTCTTTTATAATATATATGACTTGGATTTTATTTTTCTCCTCAATACTTACATTTTCCCACCTTTGAGCTTTCAAACTATCTTTAATTTATTCTCATACCATGTGGTGAAGATATTTTGAATTTTCATTGTTTTTGGTATGAAAGGATTTCATCTTGAATAAACACCATTAAATGAATCCATTGTATCATAAAGTGTTTATATCATAATATAAACTAATTTCATCTACATAGAGTAGATTCTACTGTTGTAATGAACATTATTAATAGTATTATCATAATAATAATAAAAGAAGTTGCACAATTTAGTTAAGAGACAAATTCTTCATTTTCTAATATTTTATTGTCTATAACCATTAATTTAATATTAGGTCGATAAAATGATGAGTATTTATGTATCTTTTAGAACCACAACATTGTTCTTTTCTATATTTCCCTTTAATTTTACTATTTGTGGGTGGATGATACCAAGTATGGTTCATAATGATATTCTTTGGTGTTCTCCTTCTCTAAGTTTCATGTTGCATTTTGAGGGTTCCATACTTTTTCTTCATTTATTTCTTCAATATTTGAGTCATCTTCTTTTACTACCTCAAATTTATATAAAATTTTAAAGTTATCTCCTTTATAGGACCTATGTATGGGATTCCATTTCTCTCCACAACACTTACATTTTTCTTCCCTTCATGTTTGGCTTTCCAAACTATGCTTATTTTCTTCTCATAGATGCAATGAAAGATATTTTAAATTTTCATTGTTTGTAGTTTGGAGATAACTTTGTCTTGAATAAACCTTGCAATATTTTTGGGATGGCCTATTTCAGTTACTATTTGCAATTTTTTCCTTAGGCTTGGCCTTTTCCATGGATGCAATATTATGCATGTCTAAGTAGTTCTTTATGTGTGTCTTTAATCGACGTAGGAAAATTTGAATAGTTGATGATACAATAACCCAAATACTAATGTTGTGTTAATCCCTTGAAAAAACATCATGTTAAGTATAAAACCCCTTATTAAGACTTTTATATTAAATTATTACATTTCTAGTGTTATAATAGGCTAGAACCCTTTAACGTACTCTTTCATTATAAATGTACTATTTGGCTCATATATATATATATATATATATATATATATATATATATATATATATATATATATATAT
>WSFP011690354.1:0-10638 GCA_009831015.1 Picea engelmannii | reverse complement strand
AAAATGAACTTATTTGGAGGAGAATATTTTAAAAATATTTTTAATCAAAAACAAATAGAAGTTTTACAAAGTTACATACATATTATACACTTAGCCATATATTTGTAATAAGGGAAGGGAACGTTAAACTAAATTTAAATAGATATTTTGTAAAAAAAATATTTTTCTTTTCTTTTTAATATTAAATTATATTAAAAAGATTAAATGTTTTTATTAAATATATAAAAAAAATTAAAATTAAATTTAACTTTCTAATTAATAGATAATATAATTATAATTACATTATAATATAATGTTCAAATAAAATATAAATATAACAGGGAAATGACGGACATGAAGAAAGACTTAGAAACATAGCCGTAATGAGGGGGAGATAGAGAAGTGAAGGAAGTGAACGTATCGACTTCACCTCTTCTTCTTTGGTAGTGGAAGTCACGAAAAAGGCGGACTTTAAGAAAGACCGGAAATATCGGATGGGTGATAGAAGTGACGGAATTATTGAAATCGTATTAGTGCATATCAAGGAGGACTTTAAGAAAGACCGGAAATATCGGCGTATCGGAAAAGGAGACTTTAAGAAAGATATGTGAGATAGAAATTTGTAATGAAGTAACATGGAAAAGACCGAAATTGACATTAACAAAGACTTAGAAACATCACTAGTGAACGGGAGATGGAGAATTGAAGGAAGCGGACGTATTGACTCAGCTCTTCTTTGGTGGTGGAAGAAAAGCGAAGTCCCAAGGAAGTCACTAAAATGGCGGAATTTAACAAAGACTCCGCGTGAAGGAATGGCACATTGAGTCCGGGTCCTCTTTGGCAGTGGGTAAGCAAAGTCGTGAAGAGGCACGAATTAGTAAAGACTTTGGTGGTGAAGAAAATGGAGACGACTTAGTAAAGACTTTGTTGGTGAAGAAAATGGAGGCGACTGGAGGCGAGTGGATATCTATTATTCACTCCAAGGCCCGCCACCATTACTGTTTGTCTATCACGCATTTCGTCACTAAATTTCCACAACTTCTTGAAAATTGGATGGGCAGTGTCAATTCACACGTACAAGTAATATGTGTTAAAACTTTAGATTCAAAATAAAGGCAAATCTGTCAATTTACTATAATTGGGTTGTTTTTTAGTCAATGTAATTTATTACTGTTATAAATATAACAATTGTAATTGTAATTTATTAAATTTGAGTTACAAACCTACTTCCCACTTCTCAAATCAATGATAATCTTATATTCATTGACAAAAATTAAATGTAAAGTAAATCTAAATTAAAATAAAGGTTATATTTTCATGAGTTATAATTGAATTAGGTTGTCTTTTAATCTAAATAGTGACAAAAATTCTAAATTAAAATAAATGTTGTATTTCCCTGAGTTATAATTGAATTAGGTTGTCTTTTAATCTAAATAGTGTAGGGAGAGACACCATTTTATGTGGGTTGTTTTTTAGTCTAAATTGTGGATAGAGAGGTACCATTCATTAGTAATGCAAGGTAGTGAGAGGGAGAGCGAGTTGTATTAAATTCAAGGTAATGACAGGGAGAGTGAGTTGTACTAAATTAATATATTAAAAATTTTAGTCTAAATTGTGGATAGAGAGGTATCATTTATTCCTGATGCAAGGTAGCGAGAGGGAGAATGAGTTGTATTGAATTAATATATTAAAAAAAATAAAAATATGTGAGTTTGATTCTATTTAATTTTATGATAATTTTACAATTTGAGTGGGTCTAATGGTTAAGAGGGTTGTAGGGTATGTATACCTCCGTAGATTAATAGTCAAACAAGGGGGTCTCATACACCAATTTGGTTTCTAGCTTGGTTGTGACCTTAAAATTAGATGATGATGATGATGATTATTATTATTATTATATGTGTGATTGTATAAAAGATTATTTAATAATAATAATATCATTAAGTTACAATTTAGTTAGATGTTAAATAGGAGATCTTTTTTTTGTGAGACAAAGGGACTTCATGAATGAGATCTTCTTGTTTGTGGGGTAAGGAATCCCCTCTACTCAACATTTTGATTATTTAATATACAAAGACATTCATACTCTATCTTCCTTCAATTTTGAACCGACAATCTTCAAGGAGGAAACACAAGTTCTTAATTGTTATGCCCACACACATTATAAATAAAGATCCATCTTAACCATGTATTTAATAAGCATCAAGGGTATTCAAAAGAAATAGATAGGCGATTATCTTGGTGCTTAAAAGATTGAGTGTTGAGATAGATCTATGTCAACTTATTTTATTATATGTTTCTATAATTATTATGATCCCTTTTATTAGTTTTTTATTATTATAGTTCACTATTTTTTAATTTTCCAATCTTACAGACTTCATTTTTTTTCAATTTACTTTATTAATGTTATAGAGGTGACACATCTACTTGGGTTGTAGATGTACCTTTTTGCTCTTTGTGCAATAATTGTTATTTTGAGTGTTCTAAACTAATTTATTAACTCGATTTGGTTGATCTCTCATGTTATTCAATACTAAAATTAAAAAAAATGATGACATTTTGTTTTAGCTAATAGTTTTTTATTAGATAGCTTGAATACTTTATTTATTGACAAGAAGAAAATGGAGATGTTACAACAATGACATACTCTCATAGCTAGGGTTTTCAACCCTAGCTGCCATGAGAGCTCCTTGAGCATAATACCTAGTGATAGATCACATCTGCAATGTGGAGAGTATTTAAAGGGAAGATGAATTAAGTTCCTACAAACTAGTGTAGATATGACAGTTCCATCTATCTCAATGAGACACAAAAAATAAAGTCATTCAAGGATGTGACCACACGTCAAGCACCCTTGTCATTGGGAAGATCAGACCTCTTCCCCAATGTACAAAAAGATAAAAAAAGAGGAGGAGAAACGAGGTTGGGGAAGCTTAAGGGTTGGGGATGCTTTACCTTCTAGCTATCCCCCCAGTTGATCCAACCTCCTATCTACTGTTTCCTTTCAATGGAAGAGGGGTTCTTTGGTTGAGAATGAAGATGAATGTTGCTTAGACTTCATTGAGGAGCATAGAGATGAACCAGAGAGCCTGTAACCTGCTCATTGATGTGCAATAGAGAGCTTGGCCAAAGCCAATTGAATGTTGGTTTTCCCATTTGGGTTTCCACGGTAATTAATCTCCATGTGCATTTATTTTGCTCTGTGTGTTTTGTGTGTTGTTGTGTTAACTTACATTTGTAGTCTATTGAAGTTAATATTTGCATTTTAGTGGATGCTCTAAGGATTTAATGGATTCTCTAAAGAATTTAATTAGTTGTTGTGTTAGTTATTGAGATGAGAACTCAATTATCTCTATTGTGTGGATTTTTTTCTTCATATTGCAGTGGTTTAATGGAAAATGCATATCCCAACAACTCTCTATCCTCCATTGTTGGGTGATTTCGGAGATGGGAAATCAATCATTCCCATTCTAAAGTTGTTGTAGAGCTTGGCCACATTCTAAGATTGGATCGACTTGAGTAGAGCCTAGCCACATTGACATTGATGGTGTCACAACTATTGGTAGCAAAGGGCATGGAAACACCCTGAATAGAGGCTTGCCATGAAGACCCCCCAAAAACAGAAAAGAAACTTGAAATGGAGTGTTGGGATGATTTAGTGATCTATATTCCTCAACATTTTCTATCAATCCACGTGGGTAAACTTATGAGACACAAGCACAATATGTGTAGAACTAGTCCCGAAATTGCCTAAAAACTCCTACTAACATCAAAGAAGTAAAGTACCAGACTCACAAACAGAACTTGGTTCTTTTGGTCATGATCACTTAGACTTAACTGTCAATGGTAGGGAATTATATTACAAGTAAATCATTCATATTCAAAGCGTGTCTACTTGAAAATGCACTATGTTTGATTTAACCAAGCTTCAAGACCAACAAGAGTATTTCCAAGTGTGAATTAAAAGGATGAATGAAAAGAAAATTATCATATCAATGCAATAAGGAAATGTGCTGAGAAGAAAAATAGAAAGGAATTGCAGACTCAGTTCAAACTCTGAATATATTCGTGTGATGATTGTTTGTATGGAAGGATAGATGAAAGATCAATCAATCAAGTTGTTGTCTTTAGCATCAACATATGGAAAAATCATTAATCACCATAGTCAAAGTAACATTGCCCGCAAACTATTTAAAATGAATTCTTAATCTACAGGAAATTGAAACAACGCATGTAACTCTACAGGAAATGAATGCAAGTGATGAAAGAAACTCTAAAACAACTTACATAAATACAACATAGTCTAGGGGGCCCTCCTGGAATATTCCATTTAAGAAAAACTCATACTGTGTGAAAGATCTAACTCATAAATTAAAGGCAAAGCTCCATTGTATTAATGCTTCAGTATAACTCAACAGTTATAGGAAGTTCTAATTCATAATCATAATATTTTCACTCCAATTGATCCCCTGTACTATTCTTTGAAGATATATTTATACAAAATATTCAATGGGGAGGATAAGATCCAATTCCCCAATCCTAGAACTAACCAATAAGATCCAATCTAGGTTTTACAAATTAAGAAAACTGAAAACTGGTCATAATAGGTAAATATGGGAAATTATGTTTTGAAGAAACACTCGTGCAACCCATGTATTGCACTTTTTGTGGAATTTTCCTCGCGTGTCACCTAAATTCGCGAAATTCACTGATTCATCCTCATCACTCCAAAAAACACCTTTGAATATCACTGCCTAGAAACTGAAGATTACACTTTGTTTTACAAAAGTGATTGTAGAAAAATCGTTTATATATGTTCATTTTAGCGCTTAGCATAACTTCTACATGATTATATGAGTTGAATACTTGATATTCTAAGTGATTGAACCTTATTCTTCACTCTTGGGAATCACGTTCCTGATTTTGTGAGCAAGCTGACATATTTGCAACTGTTTTTGTGAATTTCCTGTAATTGTCTGTTGGATTTGACCATGCGTTGACCACTGGGTGTCGAATGCCTTGAGAATGGTACAATAGGTAAATTTCCATATCCTAATGTCGATGAAGTGCCTCCAGGTGGAAATCCTCCCTTTGAGTGGGTGGAAGTATGCTAACCTTCAATTCCTATAATAACTCATAAAACAAAGTTAATTCATGTAATAATTGAATTGTAGGTGATTTTGTTGCAAAATAACTCTTAATGCCATTTACAAGAAAAACTAAGAGTTAACATAAAAAAGATAAYTTGTTACCTTATTGATGCTCATTATGCCATTTATTAGGTGAAAATGGGCAACAATAGAGGTTTTGGAGTCAAAATTGGAGGTGAATGGGCCTGGTGAAAGAATCAAAACTAGCACCCAACATGGAGTGCAAGACTAACACAAATATGGGTGAATGCATCTATAGAAAAACACAAGTACCTTTCTGTGTGGAGGCCAAGGTGTACATCAAGCCATATGCTAGGGAAGTTGATTCCGTCAAACTAAACCATTGGCCACAAAAAATGGAGGTATACTTTAGTGTGCATGACTTAATCAAGAAACAAAATATTGCATTTGCTTGGTTGAAGCTGGAAGACCATGCTTTGGGATCATGGGAGAGTGATCCAACAAGAAGAGAATTGCAAAATGATCCACCAGTGATCGATTGGGAGGTGTTCAAGGGCACGATCGAAGCCCATTTTTACCCAATTGAGGAGCACCAACAAATTGTATGGAATTACTTCAAGAAGAGGCAAGGACAATCATTAGAGGAGTTCATGAAGAGAAAAGTTCAATTGGGTTTCTCTCTCAAAAGCCCAAATATGATAATCAAGTACTTGGGGGCATTGCTACCTTATATTTGACACCAATTGATGCTATTCAAACCAAAGAAAATTGATGGGGCCAGTGTTCAATCACAGTATCTCGAGGGAGACAAGAAGAAGCATCAATCAAGAATGCCAAGCAAATGGAACCACAAGAGTAGCAGAAAAAAAGAATAAATTGAATGAGAAGAAGATTACAGAAGTGACACAGGAAGAAACACCTTCTACCAAGAAGTGAAAGGGATGTGATCAAAAGGGACACACTGAGGACGACTATTATAAATTGCACCATGAGAAGCACCCCAAACAATTCTAGAAGAAGAAGAAAAAAACAATGTTAATAGTGGATGTTGAGGAAAGGGTGAACAACACCCCAGACCTAAAAGGGAACATTAGTTGTGCTAATCTTTAAAAGGAGGTGGAATTGTTTTTTTGTATTCAAAAGGAGGAGAAGGAGATAACCAAACCATTCTTCATTAAAATCCACATGAAATAGAGCAAGGTGGATTGTTTGTTTGATCTTGGTTCTTAGTCCATTTTGATATATGCACAATTGGTTGAGAATATTGGGAAAGAGACACAAGATAATCCACAACCATACCCACTAGGCTAGGTAAGACAAGATGTGGAATTGAAAGTGAACAAAAAACACAAATTCAAGTTTTCCATCAACCAAAAATATTTGTCAATGAAAATGTTATATATGCAGTTCCTTTGGATGTATGTGGAGTCATCTTGGAAAGCCCATACTTGTATGTGAGAGATTCCATCTTCAGGAGGAGAGAAAACCAATATAGGCTAGTCAAGGATGGAAAGGCACATGCCATAAATGCATGCAAGGAAAAAGCCAAACTTTCTCTGATCATCACTCACTAGGCTAGAAGAATCATGGGCAATACGAAGAAGTTTGCCTTTCTTTTTTTGAGAGTAGGAAAGAAACAAGGAGAAGGAATTAATTTGGAAATGAATGCATCCTTGGAAGGATGTAGTGGCAATTAGCTCTAGTATCTACAACAAATGATTGAAGCCTACAAGGAAGTGTTTCAAGAGCCTCAGGGAATACCACCCAAGCAAGAGGTTGAGAATGGGATTCAATTGTTGTCAGAGTCACCACTATCTAACATTGGGATATATAGGAAATCCATCATTGAAGAATATGAAGTGAAGAAGTAGTTGCAACAATTGTTGGATTAGGGAGTCATCAGACCTAGTACATTTCCCTATGGATCACCCAACATCATAAATATGGAAAGAAGCCGGAGAATGGGCATTGACTATTGTACCCTGAACAAAATTACTATCAATAATATATATCCTCTGCCAAGGATTGATGACTTTTTGGATCATCTACAAGAAGAAAAATTATTCACCAAGCTAGATCTCAAATCAGGTTACCATCAAGTGAGGAACAAAGTGGAAGATGTTAACATTCAAAATAAGGCAAGGTTTGTATGAGTGGTTAGTATTGCCTTTTAGTTTATGCAATGCACTTGCAACTTTTATGAGACTAATGAATGATGTTATATTCCCTTTAATTGACTCATTTGTAATAGTATATATGGATGACATACTAATATTTAGTAATGCATGGCAAGTGCACTTCTCACGTGTGATACAAGTACTAGATACCTTAAGGAAGAATCAAGTGATCACCAATTTACATAAATGTGAGTTTGGGAAGACACCCTTGATATATCTTGGACACAGGATCAATGGAGGAGAGTTGAGAGTGGATATAGAGAAGATTACAATCATCACCCAATGGCCTATTCCCACCATCATGATAGAGGTCAGGAGTTTAATGGGAGTAGCCTAATACTTCATAAAATTCATTGTAAACTTCTCCATAGTAGTAGCACCATTTCACACCTTAACCTCTAAAGGAAAGAGCTTTCATTGGGGTAAGCCACAATAAAGAGAATTTGAAGACCTGAAGAAGAAGATAAGCGATTCTCTGGTCTTATCCATGCCAAATTTGTAGTGATATTTTGAGCTAGAAACATATGCCAGTGGGTATGAATTAGGAGAAATTCTTATGCAAGGAGGAAATCCTATGTGTTACCATTCAAAGTTATTTCATGGAGAAGTACTTGACTACCCCACATATGATAATGAGATCTTTGTGATTGTACAATTCATGAATAAGTGGAAGCGTTGTCTCCTAGGAAAAGAGACCATCATACACACAGATCATCGACCCCTTTAGTACTTACAAAGCTAGAGCAAGATGTAACAGGTGAGGCATTGCAAGTGGTTGGGAGTTTTTCAACAATTTCATATATTAATCAAGTACAAGAAAGGAGCCACGAATAATCTAACAAACATGCTCTCTCAACTACCATTGAAGAAGATTGTAGTAGTTGGAGTGATAATGTAGCTGGAATTTCACTCATGAAATTTAGAGCGAAGACTATGAGGGAGATGAATATTTCAAAGGAGTATACAAGTAACTAAAGGAGAGACCGGTCACTTCCATGGAAGGAAGTCAATAATACCTCCAAGATGGGTTGTTGGACAAGTTGTGCATACCCTAGGACATAATAATTTAGTTGATGAGAGAAGTGCACACTTCTACAATTGTTCAGCATTTTGGCATGACGAAAACAATGGAAAATATAAAATAGTATGTGTATTGGCCAAATATGTAGAAGAAGGTGGAAAAATTGGTTAGAGGTTGTGTTCTTTGTATCACTATCAAGATAAGCAACTAAAAACTAGGCTTGTGCATGCCATTTCTAGTACCAAGAAGGCCTTGGGAGAGCATCTCCATGGACTTTGTTTGAGGCCTGACTATGAGTTGTAGAGGATGTGACTACTTGTTTTTCATGGTGGAGTGGTTTAGCAAGATGTGTGTGTTCATTCCATTTAAGAAGATCATCTCTAGATGAGAGGAAACTGAACTATTCTTCAACCATGTTTGGGTACATTTTGGATTGCCAAACTCCATATCTGATTGAGATAGTAGGTTCTTGGGAAAAATTTGGACAACACTTTAGGAGAGAGTGGATAAAAAATTGAGGTATTCCACTACATTCCATCCCTAGACTAACAAACAAATAGAGGTTGTCAACCAAATATTGGTACAAATGTTGAGAGGTTACAATAGAAAACATCCAAAGACATGGGACGAGCAACTAGTTTGCATTCAACACTCCTACAACATAACACTACATTATTTCACCAACAAAACTTGTTTCGAGACATGTTTTGGTTATTTACCTCCTTCACCATTTGATATTGTGCATGCAAATTAGAAGGACAAAGTAGGGCTACAAGGAGATGAAAAGAAGGTGAGCACATTCATGGAAAATATTAGGAAAATACATCTAAGGGTTTAGGAGTGGCTTGAGAAGAGATAACAACCATATAAATCTAGGCATGACTAGCATAGGGAGGATCACAAATTTTATGTTGGAGACAAGGTGTGGATTTACCTCCATACGGAACAATTGCAATGAGAAACATGGAAACTCAAGCCCCTAAGATACAAATAGTTTGACATCATTTAGTGGGTGAATGAGAATGTCTTCAAGATAAAACTCCCTCCTTATATGAAGATCAGTTCGATGGTGAATGTGGAGTGTTTGAATTTGTTTGAAACTTCCATGATGGATGAGGAGGGGGACCATCAAGTTCTTCCTATCGTTGAATACTTTGCACCACACACTCTAGAAGATTTGAAGGAAGACATAGTTCTATAGCATAAGCAGTGGATAACTCATAGAGGATGCAAAGAGATGTGGTAGATTGGTCTCAAAGGAAAACAATTAATGAAGGTGAAGTGGTATGAAAGGAACTAGATTGCAAGAAAGTTGTCTCACCTATCCTTGGAATTTTTTGGGCACCTAAAGCCTCCCAATGGGGAGGTGTGATCTGAATTATATCCGCACAAGAAAATTGGCTACCAGCACAAGCTCTATTATGATCATTACTGGAAAAGTTCAAGGCTACATTGAGGAAGTATATCAACTTGTTGGCATGAAGGGATACATTGCATCACGATCGGGATACATTGCATGACGATCAGTGTCCACCCTTGCATTCAATCAAATCATAAGGAAAGTGCATGATATGTAAATTCAAGGGAGAGTATTATTCTAAAAAAAACATGTATTTATAAATAAAATAAAATAAATTTCATGAGACCTCTTTCCTAATGTACAAAAAGACAAAAAAAAGGAGGAGGAGAAATAAGCTTAGGAGGAACTGAAGGGTTGGGGACGCTTGACCTTCCAACTATCCCCCCAACTGAGCTATCCTCCTATTTACTATTTCCTTGTAAGGGAAGATGATTTATTTGGTTGAGAATGAAGAGGAATGTTTCCTATAGTTCATTGAGGAGCATAGAGATGAACCAAAGAACCTATAACCTGCCCATTGATGCATAATAGAAAGCATCGCTAAAACCAATTAAATGCTAGTTTTCCCATTTGTATTTCTAGGGTAAATATTATTTCCATGTGCATTTATTTTTTTGTTTGTGTTGTGTGTGTTAACTTGCATTTGTGGTGTATTGAATCTATTGTTTGTGTTTTACTAGTTTCTCTAAGGATTTAATGGCTACTCTAAAACAAATTATCAAATTTTGTGTTAATTATTGTGCTAAGAACTTAGTTATGTCTGTAGTATGGAAGTTTTTCTTCATATTGTAGTGGTTTAATGGAAAATACATATCCCAACATCTCTCTATCCTCTATTTTTGGGTGATTTCAAAGATGGAAAATCAATGATTCCCATTCTGGAGCTATTATAATTAAATAGGGAATTGTTGCTAAAATGGTTTCCTCAGTTGTTGGTGTATTTATATCTCTTGTAGGTCGCTCTCTCACTCCTTGAACCAAATTTGTCTT
>WSFP011685310.1:0-10201 GCA_009831015.1 Picea engelmannii | reverse complement strand
CAGAAAGATTTAACAACTTGATTGAATACTCAGAGACAAAAGTAGAGGGGTGGCTTGTCCATTATGTAAACAAGAATGATGATATCGAAGATACCCTCCACCAACTCACAATGGAGTTTAAAGATCTTGAAAATGAATTATTTGATATCAAACTTAGACAAGAGATATTGGTTGCACCCATGAGAGAATACATTCAAAATTGGTTAAAGAATGCTTTAATCAAAATAACAGAATTGGATAAGGAAAAAACAACTACAATTGTTCAAGTAGTTCCAACCAAAGAAATTATAAAAGACATTCAAGCTAACAAATGAGGCATCAAGAGAATCCATCATTGTAAGTCAAGTGGTCATTTTCATAATTTCTCATCCTCCTTACTTCTCATTTAGAAATCATTCAACTCATGTCGTTTCATTCAATGATAACTCATAGTGGATTTCTAATTGTTTCTCTCTTTTCTTCCAGGTCCAAGTCTTCCTTTTAAAGGTCCACGGGAGCCCAATCCTAGTCCATTTGGAAAAATGTCTTTTATTTTATTGAACACTTTACATTTCATTGTCAAACCAAACATTCATTTTTGAGTTCCCTGAAGAACTATTTCGGGGCACAGCTCTAATGATTTCTCAAACTTTGAGATTTTTTAGTATTAAATTTTTGGAGTGTGTTTATCATAATCTTTTTTAGTTTTAAATGCAATACTTATCTAAAGCTCTATGCATAGTGGCCTTATATATTTTATGTCTTATGATATGACCAATATTTCCTATATTGTGATGGATGTGAGAAGCATGATAATATTATATGTTATTACTTTCATTGTTGTATAATATTATAAATATTTTTTATTTCTTTCTTGGACAAGTTCTCGGTCCCTTTCTCAAGAGGTTTTATTTTTTGTGATTAAACTCTTTATTAAAACTGTGTTTTCATAATTTTCGTAATATAATTACAGAGGAGCACCACCTCTTTAAAAACGCAAGGGGGTTTATCCTCATGATGTTGTTGTTGAGATATTGAACAATTTCAATCATCAACAGTGAGTCATTCTTGCAAGGCTACATAATGTCTTCATTTCATTTTCAAGGAGAGATAAATATGTAATAACCTTATTCCAAGCAATAAATATGAGTTGTTTATCCATACTTGTTATAGTTGTGATGCATTCATTCTCAATCATGTACTCAACCAACTACAGAACCAGGTTTATGCCCACAAATTTGCACAACTACTAGAGTACTAGTGTTAACAAAAATTAACAATTTAAAGAATGCCAAGAGGAATTTACAGCCATGGGAAAAATAAACAAGAGACAACACCATTTAAACAGGGACTCAAGATTATTCATTAACAAGACATAATTTGTCTCTTATAATCTCATTATATTATCAGACAATCTGGCACAGTTCTCATTCTGATTCAATGATTGGTTGTGTGTTCATTGATCCACGTTGTGAACACAAAACTAGGTGTCCCTTCATCTACTCTATTTCTCATGCAAACGTCCCTTCTCTGTTCCCTCTCTTCTGTCCCTCTCCCCAACTTAGTGAACCTCCTTCTCATTTTATTTTTCTCCTCCCATTTCTTGGAATCCAAACAATTTTTCCCTCATTCCACTTCTCAACCATTTATTTTTTCTTCCCCACCAATGTGAGTTGGAAGCTAGGAAATTACAATGGTTCAACTTCTCAACCATTTCCATCCAATTGAATTCCTCTTGTAAGTTATCCACCAAATTCCTCAAATTCCACCCAAGAGACGTGGATTTATGGCACGACATAACCCGCAGTACACTAATGAGTTTTCAATACGCCTGGAGTTACAACACTTGAAACATGCTAACGTGATTTCAAAATGCCTGGAGTTACAACACTTGCAACACGACAAGAGTTGCTTCAATGTGATTCGCAGCACTGGGGTTGTAGCAACATGTTTTCAGCACTGGTGTTGCAGCAACAGGAGTTGCATCATCGGGAGTTGCAACACTGGAGTTGTAGCACTAGCAGCACTGGTGTTACAACAATGGGATTTGCAACACTTATTTCACCATACAATTACTAGCTTGAAATTGAAATGTTTTTGGTTGATGCAGATTGCTTAAGGCCAAAGATGCTCCTGTGTCATGTTGAATACACGTGGCATTTTCTCAAGAGAAATTGTTCGATGAATGCTCAGGTTCATCCTAAATGCACCTTAATGAAAACGTTTCTTTGATTCATGTTGTCCAGATGTTTTTTAATAAGACGTTAGCGCCAACTTGACACTTGTTTTTTTTAATATGGGAAAAAGATAAACAACTAGCTTTGTCATTACAATTATATCTAGATGTAATAACACAACTTTAATGTTTAGGTAACCCTTTCTATGTTGAGGGGTAATAGCTTGATTGGTGGGGAGTTGATATATGTTTCACTCTACCCACCTAGGTTCAAATACCTATGAGATATGTGTGAGCTAATCGTTGGTACTATCCTCATAGTGAGGGAAATGAAAAAGAAAAAAGAGATAACACCATATGGACAAACAACATTTTTAAGAAAAGTAAACGAATAACAATAAAATTCAAAACTTAAAACTTTCGACATAAGTTGCCACTCTATAACTTGGAGTTGCAGGATCTAACCAAATAAAATATTGCAAGAATTATAAGTGGCCCAAAATTATGTGTGATCTAGACACAAATCAATGTACCTACATCCAAGTATTCAAGCTACCTCTTCATGTCATAACATATTTAAGGTAGCATAGAAACCTATTTAAAAGATGTAAAACCCACCACCTTAATGAGGTATCCATATAAGCATTTGAATACATTTATTATCAAGCATTTGAATACATTTACATAGAACAAAGGTTACACATTTGAGATAACTTCACCAATACATTTCTCTATATTTCCTTAGAGAACTTCACTACTACATTTCTTTATATTTCCCTACAAAAATCTAGATGTTTGTTTCTTCATTCGGTGTCTCTCAGATATCTCAATATTATTGTTTACCTTAAAATCCTTGATATAATATTGATCTGTAAATTGTTGTGGATGTTCCACTGGAACGGTTTGTCACAACAGATCTTGCAATATTTTGAAATCCTTTATATTCAATTTATTTCCTTAGATCTCATATTTACTATTAATAGCTTAATACTCAAATTTATGAAAATAATTGAAATACGAAAAATGAAATAACAAGCAAATGAACACACCATCCACATAAATGAACACAAAATGTATCTTGGCGTTGAGCCTCAACAAATCCCCTTAATTTTTAGCAAAAATAAAAGGGGCCCCATTAAATTTTGAAATCATTGTCTTTTTCTCGTCACTTGATCTTTCTTTTCTCAATTTGAAGGGGTGGTTCTATGGCCAGACAACTTATTTTATTTTTCGGTTATTTTAATCTCTTTAGTTTTGAGTGCTTTATGATTGATTCTTTTGGTTTATTTTTCATGGGGTGATGACTTTGTAATATGATGAAGCCATGAAAGGGTGATTGGTGCTATTATGTGCATGTTTTGAATGAGAGTGGGGAATCCTTAAGTGTGTGTTTTATGAAAAATGTAAATGTTTTTATTGTAGCTCAATGATCACAATTTTGGAGACAAGATTGTTGCGTCGTGAAAGCTTGTTTTGTTACATTTTCTTTACATACGTAGGGGTTGTGCCATTTGAGTCTATTTGTTTTCTAATCATTCAATATTGTTAACATGCTCATCTGGATTTACTCAAAGTAGTTACATACTTCTATTTTCTTATAATTGGGTTATCATAATGTTTTGACACTTTTGTGAATATTTGGTTTTTAGTGCATAAATGAATTAACTTGGCATTTTGGTGGAGTTCAACTAAAAGTTAAATATTGAAAAGTTTAATCCAAGTCTTGAAAGAATATATATATATATATTAGTTTAACTAATATATATTTTGGTGGAGTTCAACTAAAAGTTAAATATTGAAAAGTTTAATCCAAGTCTTGAAAGAATATATATATATATATATATATATATTAGTTTTTTTTATATCTTGATGCTTTTGGTTTTTTATGTCCATTTCGACTGGATTCATTACATTTCAACATGAAAAATGAATTAGCTCTATCATTCATAAATTTTGATGAGTTCTTTGTTTTATTCACACTTTCAATAAATGTAATAGATTTTTAAATTTAATCTTTTAAATAGAGTTTTTAATCTTTCTCATATTTTTAAATAAATAAAATAAAAATAAAAAGAAATTTCACATTTCACATTAATTATATTGTTAAACTTTTTATTTTTTATTTTTGTAATTATTATGATTTTCTCATTATATTTATAATATTAGAATAAAAAGATTAAGAGAATCAAAGATAATAGAGTTAGTTGAGGAATTAAAAGTATAAGCAAAGATATTTGTTAATAGGTGAAAGAAGGAAAATGATTTAAATATTTATTCAAGATTCAAAGATTTTCCCAATCTCAATCTCCTAAAATAATGGAATCAAGGATTTTGGCAATCTCCTAAAATAAGGAAATGAAGGATTTTTTCAACTCTTAACTTCTATTTTAATTGTTTTCCAATTATTTTAGGAAAATAAAAACTAAATCATAAAGAAAAGAGAGTGAGTTAGCGTATACTTTAATCAAAATTCATCATTTTCTCTTTAATATTTTCGGAGAATATCTTTCGAATAAGACTTATTAAATATTGATATTAATAATTATATTAATTAAAGTTGTTTTGTGAATAAGATATACAAACAATTTAAAAGAATGTGTACGAGATCCAGAATCATGTCATGTATATAAAAAATTAAAATTCATTATGCTTTGGATGATATTATATGTGTTTTGATATAATTTTCCAACAACATTCACAAATAAAGTGGAAAGCATGATTTGGAAAATAAAACTGGTTGTAACCAAAGAAGAAATGGAGTTAATGAAGTATCACGAGAATGGATTATAAAAGGAGACTCTTGTTTCAAATGGGGAAGGCTAGACCAGGAGGAGGGCTCACGCTATCGTGCGATTTTCTTTTGAAATTTCAGGACCAGGGGGTTGGAAATCTGGAGAGAAACATGTGTGCACTATTGTCAAGCTAGTTATTAAAGGATTGATGACCTGAAAAGGAAGGATCGACATAAGAAGTCAGCTTGTATAATGTTATCAGGTCTATTTCAGATGCCTTCAGGTGGAGGATCTAATATTGGATTTTGTATATTTTTATCTGAATTTAATAAAGGATTCAAAAGTTGTTAATTAGTGAAAAAATATTCTAAGTAATAATGTTTGCACTGTTCTAACACTTTTTTGTGAATATGTTATATTATTCATTTATGATGTTTGAAACTATTTTCATTTCTTCAATTGGATTTTCTTATTTATTTCCATTGATTATACTTGGATATTGAAATGTTGATGTAATCTTCTACAAATTATGTTATACATTGTATTTAACGATTGTTGAAGCAGTGAATTATTTCTTTTCTAAACAAATTTATCTTTTTCTCAACATCTAATATTAAAGTGCTTTTGGGATATTGTGAACTACTTATTTATCCCAATTAGGATAGTTAGAAGGATCGACAGAAGGAGTCAACTTGTATATTGTTATAATGTCTATTTTAGATGCCTGTGGAGGATCTAATATTGGATTTTGTATATTGTTATATGAATTTAATAAAGGATTCAAAAGTTGTTAATTAGTGAAAAATTATTCTAAGTAATAATGTTTGCATTGTTCTAACACTTTTTTGTGAATATGTTATATTATTCATTTATGATGTTTGAAACTATTTTCATTTCTTCAATTGGATTCTCTTATTTATTTCCATTGATTATACTTGGATATTGAAATGTTGATGTAATCTTCTACAAATTATGTTATACATTGTATTTAACGATTGTTGAAGCAGTGAATTATTTCTTTTCTAAACAAATTTATCTTTTTCTCAACATCTAATATTAAAGTGTTTTTGGGATATTGTGAACTACTTATTTATCCCAATTAGGATAGTTAGAAGGATCGACAAAAGGAGTCAACTTGTATATTGTTATAATGTCTATTTTAGATCTCTGTGGAGGATCTAATATTGGATTTTGTATATTGTTATATGAATTTAATAAAGGATTCAAAAGTTGTTAATTAGTGAAAAAGTATTCTAAGTAATAATGTTTGCATTGTTCTAACACTTTTTTGTGAATATGTTATATTATTCATTTACGATGTTTGAAACTATTTTCATTTCTTCAATTGGATTCTCTTATTTATTTCCATTGATTATACTTGGATATTGAAATGTTGATGTAATCTTCTACAAATTATGTTATACATTGTATTTAACGATTGTTAAAGCAGTGAATTATTTCTTTTCTAAACAAATTTATCTTTTTGTCAACATCTAATATTAAAGTGTTTTTGGGATATTGTGAACTACTTATTTATCCCAATTAGGATAGCTAGAATTAGAATAGAAAGTAGATATAAATTGACTAGTTAGCTTTGTTTCTATTTAATAGATAATATTGCATTTAAGTTTAGCAAAGCATTATTGAAAGTCTCCTTTCAAGGAGCAATTCATGCAGTGGCAACTGAGCCCACATACCGATGGAATTTGCCAACGTAAACGAGTATAGGTCTATTTTGGGACCTTGATCCGGTGATGCTCCCTTGTTGCAAGAGGAATTATTTCTCCTGTTAACACTTGGGAAACTTGATACAGTAGAAAACCCAGCTAGAAGGTGAGGCCTATGCTTTGCTATCTTTTTTTTCAGTTATGAAATGAAAGTACAAAGAAGGGGGCACTCACTATGGAGATGATTTTGACATTGTGGCCTTAATAACTGGTACAGAATATTCTACCTCCTCTATTATGCTCTCAAATATCACCCCTAGATGCTCTACTCAACTATGGAACAAGTACAATGCTAAAGAATTGAACCCCCCTCTTCCTAGCTGCCCAATATTTAACATGACCTCATAGCCATCTAGGGTTAGGGTTTTTGCATGCCTCAACCCTCAATTAGTGTTAAGTTTCAAAACTTCTAGAATATGCTTGAAATTCCACATGTGGATAACCCCACATGTGTGAGTAATGGGGGTTGACATGGCATCCACTTGATACCATGGTGGTCAACAAGGTAGGTCAACTTACGGGAGGAATAACTTTTGCATACAAGCTCTAATTGAGGTGATTTCCACACCATTGGAAAGGTATTCATGTGTATAATAGTGTCAAGTGCCCAAGAGTTATGCTTGTAAAGTTTTGACCCCAAAAAGTTCCATTTGATGCCTCAAAATGGATCTAGAAGGTTACATATACCCTAAATTTCCAAACTAGGACCTGGCACTAAAATGGGCCCTACAAGTCAATTCCTTGAATTTTTTCCACCCATAAAGTACCAAGATACATGAAAAATTATATAATGATCCATTTTGAATCATATCTCCCTATTCAGAGAGACTTTTGATCCCCAAAATATTTTACTGAATGAGGTGGGGAATTTTTTCCTTAACCTTCTCCTTGGAGTACCATTTTGTGTTGCCTATAAGTTGTCCTTTCGACCTGATCTTCCAAATTTCATGCTACCCATATTTGGTAGTTCCAAACTTCTTCTACAAAATTGTAGCTTCTTCCAACTCTGTCTAGGCTTCTAGTGCTAATTCCTCTATAGTAAGTATTACATGCTCCTCGGTTTCTTGATTCGACAAGGAAGTCTCATGGAGTTTTAAATTTTCCACATTAACTGTAACATACCCAACCCCCTTAGTAGCATTAAGGAGGTGGGTTGTTTTAGATTTTTCCTCGTAAACCTATTCTAAGCCTATTTTTTAGATCATGAATACATTTTCCTCATCGAGATCTTTCCAACAACTATACTCTTGTTAAATTCTGAGCTTCAAGCACAAAGTTGTGGTATTTTAAAGTTATCTTAGGGGTTTTCTCTCTCTTTCCACGTCATCATCAATACGGGGCTCCACACGATCCAGGTGACATGCCTTGTATTGATGACCCCTATATTACACATTTACCAATTCATTTGGATTCCTTTTTGGCTCATCGCACTAGTGAATTTTTTTTCCCCAAGCATTGTTTTGCACTTTCCAAAACTTTCTTATCACACCTAAAGATTTTGGGTCTGTGATACATCGAAAGATGAAATTTTTTCATCATGAGACACACTCTCACTTATCCATCATGTCTTCCAAAATATTCCTTGGTGTGTCATTTTGCATCCATGAAAAGTTCTTATCGCTCCTTTGAACTTCTTCACCTGTGTGTCGTGTCACACTTCAAAAATTTTCTCGCACGACACACCGCAATTTGGAAAATATTATTCCTTGTGACAGGGTCATTCTCTTTTCCTTGTCGCATCGTTGAAAATTTTCATTCATGTGATGTGTTTATCACAACTCCGAAGTTTTGTGACCTTGCGGTGTATAACAAGAAAGTTATATTTCTTGCAGTACGTGACATCGTCAAAAGTTTTCCTTTGTCTTAACATCCATTCCCTCTCTTATTTCCTTCATTTTCTTCATCTCTTCTTCCTTGCCTTTTATTTTCTTTGTTTCCTCTATTCCTGTTTTTTTTTCCTTTTTCACTCTTCATAAACTTTAAACAAAAGCGACGCATCACATCCAAACTTTTTACGGATATGATACGTTGCACTCCCAAATGTTTCTCCGTGCAACAAGCCCCAAGGCTCCCTTATCGCACTCCTAAAACTTTTCTATCCCGTGACACATGGCTTATTTATATATTTCCTTTCATCTTCTCCCTTATTCCCTTTGTCCCAACTTAGAAACATTTTGACAATACGATATACCATGCAAAAAGATTTTCCTAGCATGATATATCGTGCCCTAAAAATCTTCCTTTATGTAATAAAGTCTTCCTCCTTGCCACTTCTCCTTGTTTCACATGCCAACTAATTTTAATTTGTGTGACATATCACACCAAACATTTTTCCAATTTTTTTCTTGCTCGCAATATCCAATAGTTGCATGCCTCATTCCCCCCTACAAACTTGTGGCTTCCACCGTATCGCATGAACATAATTTTTGTGTGATAAACACTATATCACATGAAAATAGTTTTCATGTGATACATCTTGTATTGCATGAAAATTAAATTCATGTGATACATCTTGTATTGCATGAAAATTAAATTCATGTGATACAATAAAAATTGCAATTTTTCCTTAAAACCAAGTTCCGAACTTTTTGAATCTTCTAAGTGTTTTTCTTGAATGGGAAAACATTTCATTAGGGCCTCTAATGACTCCAAGCCCTAAAATTATCTTTACTAAATCTTGGGAGTAAGATACTAAGGCCATTCATAGGAGTTGGGCTCAAGTAGAGTGATTATGTCCCAAGGGTTTTAGATATATAAGTTTAGATATGGATATGTGTGTGTGTGTAGATATAAGGCCCTTCAAGACTGACCTAGTTTCAAGATCCTAAAATTCATCTTTAATTACTCTATTTTACTGGCAACTCAAGTCGATTTTCTGATATTTAATTGGCTTTCCAACCCAAGGGATATATATAATCCCCCTACAACATAACCACATTTATTTCTATAGGAAAGGTATGGCATAAACCTTTTTTTCTATTACTGGGCTTGTTGGTACAATAAATAATGCATCCTTGAATATACTGAGTTACATCTTCTTTCACTTTGGGCCAATACACATACCTTTGTAATTTGACAACTTTCTTCCCAACACCAAAATATCTTGCAACCTTGGAGGTGTGAACCTCTCTGATAAGATGCAATTTTTCACCTTTAGAGACGCATAGCTTGTTTGGCTTATAGATCAACCCATTATGGAGATGATAGTCAAACTTATTGTCATCTTCTTCTACATGAATTTGACCCTATAGTTGTTGAAACACCTCCTTAAAGTCTCCATCTTCTTTGTATGCCTCTTTGTATGGATCATGGGTAAAAGGCTCCATTTGCATAATAGTTCCCAAAGTTGTAATATTGGATGTAGGTGGCCTTGAAAGCATGTCTACCAACTTATTAGTGATGCCCTTCTTATATATTTTGACTAGATGAAACTACTACAAAAACCCCATCCACTTGTAATATCTAGTTTGCTAAAGCTTACTCTGGGCCTTCAAATACTGCAGTAGATGGTGATTGATATGGATAATGGTTTCCTTTCCCATCAGATAGTGCTTCCATTTCTTAAAATATTGAACTAGGGCATAGAG
>WSFP011679552.1:0-10804 GCA_009831015.1 Picea engelmannii | reverse complement strand
AAATTGAATTTATTTACTGAATTGCAAATGTTAAGTCAAAGACATTAAGCATAACACACAAATAATAGCAGAATTAGGATTGTGAATCGCAGTGAACTGTCCATATCCCCAGCCCTGTTTTTTCTTGACCCTTAAAAATTAAAGTAAAAATACATGGGATGTATTTTTACTTTATTGAGAGAAAAGGAAAGAAGAATCAGAGCCGTACTTTTAGCTCTAATTCGTATTTTACAGCAACAGTCCCGGTTTCGGGTTTAGAAGGGCTTGAATCCTATTGTCTTCTGGGGTTAAGCTCTTCCAACTAATGACTATTTACATGCCGATAGAACAGAGCCGAATCTGAAATATTGATTAGTGTAGGCAATTTATAGCTTTATATTTTTTTATTAAAAAAATATTAAAAACAATACAATAAATCCATTGACCAAGGACATATTTGTTTTCAACGTTTCTCCTTCAAACCCTAAACACCTCCTTACAATATCTTTTGAGGTCTGTATAAAGCTCTGCAAAACAGTCCATGGTAAAACTTCAAAAATAAAAATAAAAGTAAAAGGTATAAAACAAAAATTAAGAAAAACAAGAAACTAGAGAGGTCATTAGATCCAATCCCTCCGGGGTATAATAGTCCATGCTAAAACTTCAAAAATAAAAATAAAACGTATAAAATAAAAATTAAGAAAAACAAGAAACTAGAGAGATCAGTAGATCGAATCCCTTTGGGGTATAAGAAGCAGAAGAAATGAGCTGAGCCTGGGCCTGGGATATTAGCATGGCGAAAAAATATAATTGTGCTAAAAATCAAACAGTGGCTAGTCATCCTACTATTGTATATAGTTTCACTTAAATAACTTGAAAATATCAAAACCATATATGAAATCATTAACTGTGAAGGTGTGGTACACGACTCAGTTACATATTACTAGCATCCCCACCATTATTTTGTAACCTTTTTAGTCAGATAAGATGTAACTTGTCATACTACATAAGCCGTTGAGATTGGGGATCCCATAGAAGCGTCGAGTTTCCCTGTGTAATTTGAACGAGAAAATACCTGTGTTTTATATTGAATAGAACTCTACCACGGATCTATAGATTTATAATTTTATATAATAAAAATTTATCGTCTACCTCTCTTACAACTTACCAGTATTCCCAATGCTCAAACGATACAGTCAAACAATATAACTTTATACGCATCTTCTACAATAAACAAATTTAATATTCTACTCTTAAATGTTCCTACAGGATTGTCATTTTGGCAAAAAGAGAGCAGGAGAAAAATGTACCTGAAAACTGGAGAGCTGAGCGAGTCTCCAAATAATTTTCCCTGTGAATTTGTTGTCGGAAAGAATAAGTCGTTCGGGTGAAATAGTGAGATTTTGACTCCTGTTCATCTTTCACATGAGGGTGCCCGCAGGGATTTATTCCAAAACATCAAGGTTCCTAGCTTCATCCGAGAACCCTTCGGGTCATGCTTTCATCAGGTTCTGCACGGGTCTTCTGAATAGGTCTCGTGAGCTTTCTTTCTGAAAGCTCAAGGAACGCAGACATACACATAAAAAATAGCGCTTCGC
This sequence comes from Picea engelmannii, assembly GCA_009831015.1. Classification (NCBI taxonomy): domain Eukaryota; kingdom Viridiplantae; phylum Streptophyta; class Pinopsida; order Pinales; family Pinaceae; genus Picea; species Picea engelmannii. Next base: position 9,227 of record WSFP011679552.1, on the reverse strand, counting down.
AGTAATCCCTGAGAGAGTAAACAGATAGATAAAAGAAAAGAACGAAGGCCACTTCCATAACGGAAAAAAGCAAAAAGCAAAGAAAGAAAGCAAATAAAATGATAAACAAAAGGCATGCCGGATGTGAATAAGGATAAAATGGTTGACGTCATTGAATTTTACTATCCGTTAGAATGCTAACGAAGTCAAACTGACCATTGAATTTATAATTATGTAAAATTATCCAACCGTATCCTTTGAGAATTTAAATTCAAATATTCAAATTTCGAAAAATAACACATGCTGAGAGTTCAGAGTGTGTTGGGTGATTACGCCATTAAATGCCTTATAGCTAGATACTTATTGGTCACCATGAGTGACTACCACGGTCACTTGTCAATTGCCAACACATAAAAGCTAAAAATATTTAATTTCAATCGGATATATTATCTCATAATCATGAAATTAAATGTGTATATAATAGCAAATATTAAGTAAAATGTAATATAAAATACAATACAATTCAGCTTGCATGTTTAGTAATATTTTATAAACCATTTAACTCAAAATTTAATATTTAATTTCAATAAGATATATTAACCTATAATCATAAAAGTAAATATGTATGTAATAGTTTAATTGAAGTAAATATCAATATTAAGATAAAGTGAAATATAAAATATAATAATAATTTAGTTTATGAGATTAATAATATTTTATAAAGTGTTTACATCAAAATTTTGAAGTCCATATTATTTTACAAACTTATTGTATAAGTTTTTATGGGATTTTGTTATTTTTCCTACACATAATTTCAAACATATAATTATATCTTTTGTAATATCATATAATAATAAATATTAAACAAAATATTAATCAATTTCAAACATATAATTATATCTTTTGTAATATCATATAAATAATAAATGTTATACAAAATATTAAATAATTTATATTCACAATATCTAAGTAAAAGAATTTTTACAAAATCTGATATGAAAATGGTGTTTTTAATAAATAAAATACTTTGACATAAATTTTAGAGTACATGATATTGAACAACATTAAACTAAGTAACTATCTTATAAAGGAGGAAAAAACAAAAAGTAACATACACATTTCATGTACATTTTAAAATAAGGAAAAAAAAAAGGAAAAAAAACATTTTAAATACATTTCAAAATAAATATTGAAAACTTCCAAGTAGAATGGAGCCTTTTCTATGTCACTGGCTAAAACAAAACTACATTGAAACTATACACACACATCGTCGAGTGAGTTAGTAGTTTTTATGTGAGAGAGGTTAGTGTCTATGAGACTAGATAACCGAAACTCAAAAATATGTTCGAGGTTGGATGCTCAAGGCTTTCTTGCCCCAAGGAGTGTGATAGATCCACCCGGTGGTTTGATTAGTTATAAGAGAAAGTTTGGTTGTACCATTTTTTTTTTCATATTGTGTCAAATTCAAATTTGAATTCAAAATTGGTAACTCTTGCTTTTGGTTGGTAGCTTTTCTTTTTGGTATGGGGTCTAATGGGAGGTCCTAAAAAACAAAAGTGATATGTGACCATATTATTTCCCTTCTAAATTAGAATTTTAATTTGGAATGTTGGAAGAAAAAGTTTGATTGTATTTCTTTTTTTTTTCACATTGTATCAAATTCAAATTTGAATTCAAACTTGGTAACTATTCCTTTTGGTTGGTATCTCTTACTTTTGGTATGGGGTCGAACATGAGGCCCTAAAAAACAAAAATCATAAGGGCATATGTTTTCACTAAGGGGTGATAACACTTCTATGGGACCATATTAATTCCCTTCTAAATTAGAATTTTAATTTGGAAGGTAATGGCAACCGCACTCCTCGGGGCACGATCGCTCTCACCAGGACCTTCTATTATCTCGGCCCAAAGGACGTGAATGTCCTCCTATTCCCTTATTGGAATATTTACCCATAGTTCTTCTCCGCGATCCTCTTTACTTACTTCTCGGAGGATCGGAACTTCGCGCTTGCAAGTTCTATATTGGCCGGCTGGGTCCTCGAATCTCTGAGACCCGATGTGTCAATCAATGTTGACCTTTTTCCGCTCGTCGGGACTTCTCTTTATCGCGCCTCGCGACTTGTGGCCCCAAACAAATTGACTTCCAATATCCGATACGCGAGATGCCGAGATGCCGAACTCGCGATCTCGCACCCTCGTGACTTCACTTCTCGCGAGGTCAAATGGCTCCTGCCCCGACTTTCAATACCGAAGGCTCTGATACCCGAGATATCACCGATAGTCGATTTCATGATAGATCCAAAAGATCTGAACGGACTTGGATCAACGCTTCGCTCCACCTGAACTCCTGGCCTCTCTGCACTTGCTCTGTGAGCTTCTACAGTCCTGAGAGATCCAATGATCCACGACACCTCGCGAAACCTCCTCGGAGGATTTTGTCCGTTCGTTTCTTCTCGAGAGTACTCGCCAACCTGTGCTCAAACCTGCGGCGTTCTTGGTAGCTTTAAAGACGCAACCTCCTTCCGTTACCCGTCAACAACTTTGAAGGCCTATCCCTTCTAAACTTATCTTCACTTCACAAGTCTGTATGAAAACTGGTTGCACGCACCCCCTTGCGGCAGATCTTCGAACACGACTAAGTGTTGAAGCGTCCTCGATTCTGCGTACTCGCCTACAACAACAGTCCTAATTCCCTTTTCTCAGAATCGCAACCCTGAGTCTTCGTCCAACCTGCGCACATCTTGCACGGCTCTAGTGCCAAATCTGCACTCATGAGATGAATGGGAAAAAAAGCTTACCCTAAGTAAACCCTGCAGTCATGCACTCCTTGCGGACAAATTCAACTGCACTCCTTGCAGGAATTCTCTGGTTCACTTAGAGAAACAATTGAAACTCATCCACTCACTCTCTCATATTTCAAATCAACCATGAAATCACATACACAACATATAAAAGAAAATGCATAACAGGAAGCCAATACTCATGAGCATAACATCAACACACAAAGAAATAACACATAACCATGGAATTGAATCAAGGCTTTCTCCTATTAATTCAATCTCTGTACATGAGTGTTCTTCATACAATTCTCCGTTCGGCTCTCTCTTCTGAATGGTCTTCATATGTTACAATGATACAATGAGGGTGTCTATATCCGTTTTCCCTCTCGAGAACTGAAACTGTCTAATCTAGACTTAAAAATCTATCTACCTGCATTAACTAAAGTAAATGCCTCCTATCTACTTCAGACAAGAGCGTAAAGCTCGAGGCCTGATATAATACAATAGGCGCTCCTTCATAAATGTTTCATCGAAGGATATGGCGCTTCATCTTTAATGAAAATTCAAAAAGTTATCAAGCTTATATGTCATGTGCTTAAAAACACATGTGCTGGCTCCATGCTTGCTTTGAGAGTCGCGATGCTCTTACATCATACTCCTCGTCTTGAAAATTTTCATGGGCTCCTATCCATGAGCTCCTGTACAGTCTATCCATGCTTCTATATCACTGCTTCATTTTCCCAGCTAGCATCTTCTACTGGGTGATTATTCCACTTGACCAGGTACTCGAAGTACTACTTTCGCCTAGTCTTCTTTCCCACTCGCTTGTCCAGTATGCACTCCATCTGCGGCTTCTTTGCTACTGGTAATTGCTTCTGCCACTGGATCACTGGTTCCTTAGTTCCAGTCTTTGCTTCCCTAGCCTTATATGGGTATAAATCCGAAACATTAAATATCGGAGATATCCCGATGCCATCTGGCAATTCGATTTCATAAGCATTTTCTCCAAATTTCTTCAGGACTTTGCATGGCTTGATTTTCTTCATTTTCAGCTTGTTATATGTTCCCCTTAGGAACCTCTCCTTCTTTAAGTGTGTTAGAACCAAATCACCAACTTTGAATTGAAGTTGTCTCTTCTGTTGATCGGCTCTACGCTTATACTCCTGATTTGAGTCTTGCAGTCACTGCTTCACCTTGATGTGAAGTTCTCTCATCGCTTCAGCGAACTCTTCAGCATTCGCACTGCTAATCTCAGCTGGTTCTGACTCCCTGAGTTCAGAAACTCCCCTTGGTTGTGTCCCATACACAATTTGGAATGGGATTTTTCCTGTACTCTGATTCACAGAATCGTTGTATGTAAACTTTGTTTGTGGCAATATGTTGTCCCAGCTGCTATTGTGTTCTGTCACCAAGCTTCTCAGCAAGTCTCCAAGACTTTTGTTGACCACCTCGGTCTGTCCATTTATCTGCAGATGATAAGCTGAACTAAATGCTAATTTTGTCCCTAGCTTCTTCCATAGCATCCTCCAAAATTGACCTATGAATTTGGTATCCCTGTCTGAGACTATACTTCTTTGCAATCCATGAAGTCTAACAACCTCTTTGAAAAACAAGTTTGCGACGTGGGTTGCATCGCTGGTCTTCTGACATGGAATAAAATGTGCCATCTTCAAAAACCTATCTACTACCACAAAGATGAAATCAACCCCTCTCTACGTCCTCGACAAACCTAGTACAAAATCCATGCTTATCGCCTCCCATGGCTTCTCGAGTATGGGCAATGGCTGATAAAAACCTGCGTTATGTTTTCTCCCTTTTGAATGTTGACAAATCTTGCATCGATCAGCAAACCGTTTGACAATTCGCTAAGCTTTGCGAATGTTTTGTCGTGGCCAAAATGCCCTGCTAATCCACCATTGTGCTTCTCCTTTAGCAGGTTCTCCCTCATGGAGCAATTTGGAATACACAGCTAATTGCCTCTAAACAACAATCCCTCCTAGATCATGTAGTCTATCCACGGGCTCTGATCTTTGAGAACGGGATTCTCAGCTGCTTCATATGCTTCCTCGAAGTCTGAATCTTCGGTGTACATGTCCTTCAGATTCTAAAAACCCAATGTCTTGACTCGGAACTCCTGCAACAGTAAATATTTCTTGCTCAAAGCATCTACCACTTTGTTAACAGTCCCTGAAATGTGTTTGATTACAAATGTAAAATTCTTCATGTACTCTACCCATTTTGCATGCTTCTGATTCAACTTCTCATGTTGACTCACAAATTGCAATGCATGATTATCACTGTACAGAACAAATTCCTTGGGTATCAAGTAATGCCTCCACTTCTTTAATGCATGTATGATGGAATAAAACTCTTTCTCATATGTGGAGTACTTCAACTTTGCTTCATCCAGCTTCTCGCTGAAATATGCCACTGGCCTGTCATCCTGACTCAAGACCCCTCCTATGGCATACCCACTGGCATCACATTTCACCTGAAATGTCTTCTGAAAATCAAGCAACACCAGAATTGGTTGCTCTGTGATCTTTCACTTCAACAGATTGAAGCTCTTCTCAGCCTCTACTATCCAATGAAAAGTTTTGTGCCGCTTCTTCACTATGTCCATCATTGCTGCACTAATTCCACTTAAATTCCTGATGAAATTTCTGTAGAAACTAGCCAGTCCATGGAAACTCCTCACCTCGAAAACATTCCTGGGTGATGGCCAATTCTTGATCACTTCTACTTTCTCAGTATCCATCTTCAACTCATTCGCTGATATGACAAAACCCAAATAAATGAGCTCTGTCTTCATGAAGGAACACTTCTTCATGTTGACCAACAGCTTCTCCTGCTGCAGTATTTTCATCACAATGGCCAAATGTTTCAAATGTTCAGCCTTTGTCTTACTAAAAATCAGTATGTCGTCCAGATATATGACAACAAATTTCCCGATGAATTTCCTCAGGACTTCATTCATCAGTCTCATGAATGTGCTCGGCGCATTTGTCAAGCCAAACATCATGACCATCCATTCGTACAAACCTTCATTTTTCTTGAATGTTGTCTTCCATTCATCACCTTCCCTCATGCGAATCTGATGATATCCACTTTTCAAATCAATCTTTGAAAAGTAATTTGCCCCACTTAGGAAATCCATCAGATCATCCATTCTCGGCAGTGGAAATCTCTACTTGATGGTAATCTTGTTGATCGCTCTTGAATCAGTGCACATCCTCCAGCCTCCGTCTTTCTTCGGACTGAGCATTGTTGGAACAACACATGGACTCAGGCTTTCTCTGACCAGTCCTTTGTCCAATAAACCCTGGACTTGTTTCTTGACCTCCTCATTTTCCTGCAGTGTCAACCTGTACACGGCTTTATTCGGCAAACTTGCTCCTGGGATGAGGTCTATGTGGTGACTCACACTCCTCATCGGTGGCAACGAACGAGGTAGTTCGTCCACGATGATATCAGTGAACTCTCCCAGCAGTTCCTGAATCTCATCTGGCAACTCATCCACTCTTGTGCTAGTCAGGACAATTCTCGGTTTCCTGACCACAAAGAATTTTGGATCTTCCTTCTTCTCCATCTCATTGAGAAGTTCCTTCCCACTCATGAGAAGTATGGTATTGCTTACTTCCGGCTTCACTTCCTTATCCTTTATCGGAAGCAATTTGTGTGTTTCTCTAAAGTATATGTGTTCATCCTCCCATCATGAACAACATTTATGTCATATTGCCATGGTCTACCCAGCAATACATGACATACATCCATGGGAATAACATCACACAAAATTTTATCCTTATACCCACCTATTTTGAATTCAACCAAGCATTGTTTAGTGACACTCACCTAATGTCCCTTCTGTAGCCATGATACTTTATATGGACTCAGGTGATCTGTTGTCTCCAGCTCCATCTTTTCTACTGTCCACAATGACCTTGCATTTCCGGTATTTGGCTTTGCAAGTTGTTTTGAACAGTTTGCTTCTATGAGATGTGTTCTCCACCTCATTCTCGGGTGTTAAGAGAACTTTATGCATCCCAAGCGATCTTCCACTTTCTGCATCTTCATTCTCAGCATCACGCTTTTGTGCTTCAGCAATGTGAGCTTCTCCTCCGGCTTGTTTTTTCTCTGGACACTCAAATGATTTGTGCCCTTTCTTTCCACATGTAAAACATGTGATCACTCCACCTCTTCCCCTACCTCGACCTCTAGTAAAAGGAAGAGTGTTTGCATCAGCATAATCTCCTCACTGATCATTTGGCTGTCCTCGCTGTGAGGTTCCACCCCTCTCAATCTTACCCTGAGGTTTCTTCCATTCCTCCTTAGGTTTTTGAGCTCTTTCTTGGAAACTGTCTTGCCTCTCGGCTGACTTCTGCTTCGCCCTCGCTGACCTTGCTTGCGGCTTAGATTCTCCTCGTCTTTCAAAGACATCTGGTAAGCATCCTCCACCGTCCTGATGGTAACCATGCTTAACTCATCCTAAATGTCATATCTTAAACCATTCAGATATCTGGCTACTTTCTGATCATCGCTCTCCCGATGACCTGCTCTGATATTGAGCTTGTAAAATTCTTCGGTGTATTCCTTCACCGTCATCAACTTCTGTCTCAGGTTCTACATTCGCCTGAATAGTGTGATTTGGTAATCCCTAGGGATGAACTTCACCTTCATCTTCACGATCATCCTATCCTAGCTCTTGATCTTCTGTTTTCCCTTGGAACATCTGTCCGCCTGTAGCTCGTCCCACCACAATGCTGCATGTCCCTTCAACTGGGTGACAACATGTCTAACTTTCTTGTCCTCTTCGATCTCCTCATAATCGAAGTAGGTGTCAAGAGATCAGATCCAGTCCAACAACTCTTCTGCATCCAGAATTCCCTCGTAGACTGGAATATCCATTTTCGATTTCACACCCATCCTGGCTATGGCTTTGATCAACCGCTCGGTAGATGCATCCTCTGCTATGACTTCTTCTACATGTCCAGCTTCCTCTTCTACTTCGAAATCGCTAAGATCCCCTGTGCCAACTACGCGTCTCTGCGCTATCTCTATCTCCTCGAGTCTTGCTCGGAGATCTCTCATTTGGCACTCCATTTCTAGATTTCCTGCCGGCCTACCTCTTCTTCGTGCATCCCTGTCCTCTGGACCAGGTGACTGCCTTTCTCTCTTGGGCGGCATGATAAATCCTGTCTCGATCTCTGCTTCAGAAAGCAAAGATGTTCTGGCTCTGATACCACTCTGATGGCAACCGCACTCCTCGGGGCACAATCGCTCTCACTAGGACCTTCTATTATCTCAGCCCGAAGGACGTGAATGTCCTCCTATTCCATTATTGGAATATTTACCCACAGTTCTTCTCCACGATCCTCTTTCCTTACTTCTCGGAGGATCGTAACTTCGCGCTTGCAAGTTCTCTATTGGTCGGCTGGGTCCTCGAATCTCCGAGACCCAATGTGTCGGTCAATGTTGACCTTTTTTCGCTCATCGAGACTTCTCTTTATCGCGCCTCGCGACTTGTGGCCCTAAACAAATTGACTTCCAATATCCGATACGCGAGATGCTGAGACGCAGAACTTGCGATCTCGTGCCCTCGCGACTTCGCTTCTCACGAGGTCAAACGACTCCTGCCCCGACTTTCGATACCCGAGGCTCCGATACCCGAGATATCGCAACCTATCCTCCACTCACTTCTGCAGTACCACACCGCTTACATCACCATCAGAATATCACACCTCACACTCTCGCGACTTCTGCGATCAACTCTCTCGTTGCTTTCCCACGATGTCCCGATAGCCGATTTCATGATAGATCCAAAAGCTCCGAACGGACTTGTATCAAAGCTCTGCTCCACCTGAACTCTTGGCCTCTCCGCACTTTCTCTGTGAGCTTCTACAATCCCGAGAGATCCAACGATCCACGACACCTCACGAAACCTCCTCGGAGGATTTTGTCCGTTCGTTTCTTCTTGAGAGTACTCGCCAACCTGTGCTCAAACCTGCGGTTTTCTTGGTAGCTTTAAAGACGCAACCTCCTTCCGTTACCCGTCAACAACTTTGAAGGCCTATCCCTTCTGAACTTATCTTCGCTTCACAAGTCTTTATGAAAACTGGTTGCACGCACCCCCTTGCAGTAGATCTTTGAACACGACTAAGTGTTGAAGCGTCCTCGATTCTGCGCGCTCGCCTACAGCAACAGTCCTAATTCCCTTTTCTCAGAATCGCAACCCCGAGTCTTCATCCATCTTGCGCACATCTTGCACGGATCCAGTGCCAAATCTGCACTCCTGAGATGAATGGGAACAAAATCTTACCCTAAGTAAACCCTACAGTCACGCACTCCTTGTGAACAAATTCAACTGCACTCCTTGCAGGAATTCTCTTGTTCACTTAGAGAAACAATTGAAACTCATCCACTCACTCTCTCAGATTTCAAATCAACCATTAAATCACATACACACCATAT
>WSFP011668470.1:0-10837 GCA_009831015.1 Picea engelmannii | reverse complement strand
TTTAATGGTTGTCACATCCACTCCATCAGCTTGGATCCTTGATTCAAGTGCATCGAACCATATGGCTGCATCAAAAGATGAATTTTCCTCCATCGAAGAAAGCACCAGATCCCCAATTTACTTGGGAGATGCCACACCCACAAAGGTGTGCGGAGAAATAATTGTTGATCTTGAAGGGGCTGCTTCACAAATGTGCTTCATGTTCCCTCCCTTTCCAAAAATCTTCTCTTGATATATCAGATCACTCATTCCGGCTCTGGAAGGAAGGTGGATTTCACTCCGGACTCCACAGTGATTACCGACATTTCCACAGGCTCATAGCTTGCACATGGAATTACAGATCACGGTTCTCATTTGTATTTATTCTCCCACTTTGTTCCTAAATCTATTAGCACTGTATTTCTATCACAATATAATAATATCATAAGGTTATGGCATGAAAAAAATTTCCATCTAAACTATAAGTACTTGCATCAACTCAGCAAGGAAAACATGGTAGAAGGATTGCCAGCTATTAAATTCACAAGTGGTGTATGTCAAGGATGCATTCTTGGCAAGCATCCAGAGCTAAAGTTTGACAAAGGGAAGGCACAGAGAGATTCTTCACCTCTTCGGCTGATTCATAGTGATAGCATGGGCCCATTCCCACAGCCTTCAATCAGTAAGGCTCGATATGTACTCACCTTCATAGATGATTTATCTTGCTTTACTTGGGTATTTTTTTTTAAATTAAAATCGGAAGTATTTGAATGACTTATAGAATTTAAAGCACTTGCTGAGAATGAGTCTGGGTGTAATATTAAGATACTCCATACTGATAATGGGGGGGATTATTTCAAAAAATATGTGCAGCAACTTTGTATTGATGCAGGTATACAACTACAACACGCAGTGCCATATATACCACAGCAAAACGGTGTTGCCAGGAGAAAAAACCGGTCCTTAAAGAGATGGCCAATTGTATGCTACAGTTGAAATCGTTAGCTCCCAATCTATGGGCTGAAGCTATTAACTGTGTAGCATACATTCATAACCGAGTTCCTCACAAATCACTCAAAGTCACCACTCCTTTTGAATGTTGGACCGGTAAGAAACCGAAAGTGTCACACTTTCACATTTTTTGTTCACGAGCATGGCCTCACATTCCGATAGATAAGAGCAAGGATTTGGAGCCTCAAAGTGTTGAATGCATATTTTTTGGATCTCTTGAAGGTGTCAAAGGATATATATTTCTGGAATCTCACACTGAAAAGTTCATTCTAGCTCGAAGTGTGAAGTTTGAAGAAGAATCACTGCATGATTTTTCAGAAGACCCTGTCGAGGAACCACTTGTTATCACTGATGAGGAGGAGTCATAAAATTCTTTGAGAACTTTAGAGAAGCCATCATAGAATCCTTTTGGTTCTAAAATAGAGGATGAGGATCATGCAATGGATTCTCCAACTCATTTTCCAACTTGGGCAGAGAAAACCCTGCAAGATGCGGGTGAACTAGTCGGTGATCCTGCGGATACAAGAAGGACTAGATCACAGTTTTTGGGGGCTCCTCAAGCATTGGCTGCCACGGAACCATTGCTTCCCATACATTTCTATATGACACTTGTTTCATATCCACAATCACACTCTGAGGCTGTTGGAAACCCACTTTGGGAGGCTTCCATGGATGAAGAGTACTCTGCTCTTATGGACAACAACACATGGGACTTGGTTCCACTTCTGAAAGGAAGAAAGCTTGTTCGATGCCGATGGATATATCAAAAAAATATTGCTACAGATGGTGATATCAGCAAGTAAAAAGCTTGACTTGTCGCAAAAGGATACTCATAGGTGTTAACTCCTCAAATAAACTGGTGGATTTATTTGCTTTTTTATGTAATAGGTTGTAGCCTCAAGTCATTTTTGAGTTTCTATAGTTGCAAAACTTAGGTTTTGGTTTTTGTCTTAGAAAATAATGTGATCCATGAAGTCTTCTTTTTCAAAATTTGCATAATTCACTTTCAACAGCTAACATATGTCCAAAAGTTAAGTGTGCGTTGTGGAAAGTGTCCACTTTCAGCAGCTAAGGAGCGCTTTTCATTAGTCGGTGCACTGTTGAAAGTGGTGAATTTCAAAAGGTCCGACAATCAAGTTCGCGGGTGGAACGTTGTTGAAAGTACACACTTTCCGTAGCTATGGAGCGGTGTTCACAAGGTCGCGCGCTGTTGAAACTGCATACTTTCCACAGCTGAGGAGTGCTTTTTACAAAGAGGTGCGCTGTTGAAAGTGCATACTTTCCGCAGCTAACAGGGGTTTTCCATGGGGTCACGCACTGGCGTAATTGGCAATTATGAACAACTGACAGAGGTGTTTTCCACGGGCCATTGTTGAAGAAAGCGGGAATCACGTGCGTGATATCCACATCTGAAGGTAATGATGATATGATCATCCCACATCAAGCAAATCCAAAACATGCACTAATGAGAGTGGGTAATGATAGAAACTCAATTATGCATGTCAGAAAAGGACTGTAATTCAAATCCGGCCCAGAACTCATGCTCAACACTCATGGCATCCGGGATGGCAAGTTCGAGTTGGGTGATGCAAGTACAAAGGAGGTACCGCCGGCCTGACAACATCAAATCAAACAGTGGTTTCCATATCACAAATCGTCTCTGGAAGTCTTTTGAAGTTTCATTTGTTTCAAAACAGAGCCGAAGCCCGAACTTCTTTCAACAGCGCAGAACCTCGGCTCGACTGGTAGTTACAGGGGTTACCAATTATCGGGATTTGTGAGCTACAGAATGGTGAGAAAACGCAGTGGTGCTCTACTAAAGAGAGAGCTGGATAACCTATCCTTTTTACAAACACATCCCGAAGTCCATAAGCATTTTTCGAATGCAGGGTATATGGAATTCGTTGAAATATTGCAAGTTGGTTGCCACCAGGCTACAGCAGAAGTCTTTGCCCAGACTTTTGATGGCAATAAAGCTCGCGTCAGGTCCATGGAAATCAGAGTGGATGAGGCTGTCATTGCCGCAACTACAATTTTACCAAGAACCGATCAGAGCTGGTTTAAAACCACTGCTCCCAAAAATTTGGATTTCAGAGTTTATTTGAAAGAGGGGTACAAGCACAAAGCATGGAAAAAAGGTATGCTAGTTTCTTATCTAGATGAAGAATGGCAAGAATTGTTCAAAGGTATCCAATTGTAAATTACCTCGGAGGGAAGATATGATAAACTAATGATATACCACTTTAAACTCCTGGATCACTTCATAGGCAAGACCCCTATTAATTTGCCTTATGTCCTATATCAAAGTTTGACTAAGGTTTGCAAGAGGATTAGAGCTCAACCTTTGAGCATGAAAACTACTTAGTGTCACCTCGGCCTCATAAAATTGATTATCCTGGAGGAATTGAAACAACAGGGAAGGAGTTGGGAGCACTTTCTGTTATGGGAAGGTTTTGAAATCCAGAATCAGACTGCAAATGAATAGATGAAGGGTTCAAAGAAAAAATCATCTCCTCAAAGTGGTTCAAGAAAAAGAAGGACCTTGCCAAGACCTCCAGAGGACAGAATATCTGGAATGAAGCCTCACAGGTTGAAGAGAAATTTAAACTTTGAGCCAACCACATAACAGAACACAGGGAATCCTACAGAGAAGAGTATAGAGAAGAGAATCAATATACTAAATTTGCCCTATTCAGATTCAGAATCAGAGTAGCAAGATCAATGCCCTGTCATCAAGAGTTCTAAGCAGTCAGTTGAGTGTGCACAGAACTATGAAACCTTCAATCAGACAGAATAGGGAGGATCATCAAAAAACCCCAGATCAAAGAAGTCTCAGAAGATCAAACATCTCAGGGAGGTAATTTCCCAGCAAGAGGTCTTGGAGCGGGTGATTAAAGAAAGGTATAAGAAGTTATCTGATAACTTCGCCAAGACCAATGTTGCATTCGAAATAATGGCTAAGGAAAGTGTTAGAGAGAAGAAGAGGGATAAAAAACTCACCAAAGACTACAACAGCTTGTGGTGGCTTGCCAAACGCCTCAAAAGGCAGATAAGGAGGTTGAAACAAAAACTAAGCCAAAAACCTCATCCAAATCTGAAGGTACTCGCTCAAGTCATCGTTAATATGCAAGGTGAGAAATCGGATACCCATTGATTTTTGTTTGAAATCAAATTTTGGAGGTGAAAAATCATTTTGAGTGCAATCGGGAGTTTCCCCAGCGCAAAGCTATTATTCTATGACCCGTTAGTTGTGGAAAGTGACAGCGTTCAACAGCTAACCCGTGAAAAAATTAAACGGTTGTGCTGCTGAAAGTTGGGAAAGTAATTTTCGAAGCCAAAGACACGACAGTTCATTCCAAACAGGTTTTGAAGGGATTCCAGGGTATCAGTGGGTTATCAAATCGCATGAAAGGGTTCAGCATCAAAGGTTCGAGTGAATTTTGGTAACAAATGCAAAACCATTTCCTCAAAAATTGACCATGAACGTTGGGAGATCCAACTGTCAAAGACAGGTGTCTTGTTATTCTTCACCACATTACAGAGATCAGGAGTTGAAGGATGCAGCTGGCGATTTTGGAGATTGAAGACAGTTCAACTTTCTAGTTTAGTTGTTAAAGACTTTACTTCCAAGTTGTTTAGATAGAATTGAGTTGTCTTTATTAAATACAGATCCTTGTTTTTAGGATCTGTAAAAACTGTTTGTAAGACTATAAATATCTATTTTTGAGATGAACCAAGGGTTCAATTTTGGGTTCTATAATGCTGCCACTGTAATCAAAACACCTATTCTTATTATATGAAAAATTGCAAGCTTCCTTCAGTTGTGCTGTCAGATTTTTCTCCTCTGTTCTTTGATATCTTATGAGTGAAAGTCCTTTATTGATTCTCATTCAATATGCATGTGACTTTCATCTCATTGGTTGATTGATTTAGTTGATAATCATAAGTTATTTCCTTGGTTATTAAACCCATTGTGCTTGTTTATATGAGTATAATCTGGTTCAATAGTTGTTTTCTTCTCCATTTAATCAAACCTTGTCTGACTGCATTATTAGAAGGCCTTGTGAGATTTTATATTTCTAGACAGTCTTGAACACATAGTCCATTCCCTAGATATTCATCTTGATCCAAAAACCACATCAAAAATTAAGAAAATATTTCCAAAAAGAGTAAGTTACCAGGCATCTCCGACTTACAGCCTAGGAGAGTTTCCTGGAGTGATAAAAAATTGGCGTCGTTGCCGGGGAGAGGAGATCGAATCTCAGCTTCTCTGGGAGATGACATAGATCTAATTCTTGATGATAGACAAGAAGTAGACACTATCAGGTTGTACACTTTCAATCTGGTGACTCCATTGAAACGAAGTGTCTCCAAAAAGATCTCACACGAGGGAAAACCTAGAAGGCCCATTGACATCAGTTCCTGATCCAGAAAAGATCATCAACAAGGGCAAAGCTTTGCAAAGACAAGCTTCCGGATCTGCAAGTGCAATTGATTCAGGTACTCCAACTGATACACATCCTTCCATGTCTGAAAAGTCTTTGGTTGAATCCCCTGCTGAAATTCAAAATTCCTAGGAAATAAAATTTTTATCTCAATTTTCTAAGGAAGAAGAACTTTCATTTTCTTCTAATATTATTGATTTTGTTCCTGATATTGACATTTCATCCCATCCAAAAGAATTGAATACAGAGTCCTCCCAACAGAAAGAAAATTCCTCTTCATCTTCTTTTGATTCATCACCTATAAAACCTTCGAAAGGTGTCTTATACACTTACACTAATCTGCCAGTCCTTGAAGAAATTCTCCATGATCTGTCCTCTAAAGGAGAAGAAAATCTAGCTTTGTTGCTCAGTCAGTTTTATAAAGCCTCTTATTTTCCACCTACTTCTGAGACTTCTGCTCAAGGTGAAGTAAGATAGACATTCTATTCTAACTCAGGCAACTCATCTCCTCCATCATCTCCTTCGAGTTCCTCATCTCCTCCATCATCTCCTGCAAGTTCCTTGTCTGTATCAATCACCAAGACTGTCATGGCTGCCCCTTTGACCAGAATGGAACAGATCTTGGCAAACAGATATGCCCCACTTGTCTTGCCAAATCCCCTGTCTGCCATGCCAACAGGTGACCACCAGAAATATATGCCAAAGTTTACAGGAGCAGGGGAGTATACTGTTGAAGAACACATTGAAGCATTTTATGCTTATGCAGAAAACATAAATATTTCAGAAGAAGATGTGTGGACTAGAGTTTTTGTTCATAGTTTGGATGGCCAAGCCCGAAAGTGGTTCAAAGAGCTACCAGCAAATTCAATCACTGGCATTGAACAATTAGATGAAGTATTCTTGAAGCATTGGGGAGAAAGAAGAGATCTGTTATACTACATTTCTGAGTATGGAAATTTGAAGAGAGGAGATGGAGAATCGGTCTCGGACTTTATCAAGAGATTCAATAAAATGTTTGGTAAGATCCCTGCAGAGATCAAACCAAGCGATGCATCGGCAAAGATCACATTCTCTGCTACCTTTGATGCAGAGTTTTGTCTTATCCTTAGAGAAAGATGATCAGCCACACTTTCTTTAATGCAAGATGTTGCTCTCGAGGTTAAGTCTAACATTACAGAATCACAGAAGCTAAAAGGAAGGGTCGAGAAGAAGAAGGCTCATGTTGAGCCCTCCTCTTCTTCTAATAGTAAAATGGAAAATATGGCCAAGATGTTGGATAGTATGACATCCGAAATGTCCAAATTGAAGGTCCAAAATCAGCAACCAGTAAGAGCAAAAGAGACAAATACTTTCGCCCCCAGAAATCCAAATGCTTTTCCTTATAGAAGGAATAACCCACAAGTTCAGATCCTTCAAAGAGACAAAAATCTAGTTGATGAGCAGATGATCAGACCACCTCTTCAAAATGCAGTATTGGATGAAGAGCAACAGCCATCGCCTGATGAAATTGAGGATGTTGATGAAATAAACTGTTTTGGTGATGAGAATGAGTCTTCATTTTTGACACAGGTGGACTATGAAGTGGCCTTAATGGATCAGAAAATTCAGGAAGCAAGTGTAGAAGGAGTTGTCTACTTGATAGATGATCAAAAAGGCTACAACTTAAGAAAAGAGTGTTTGTCCAAAAACACCCATTTCTGCCCCTGTGAAGAACAAGGAAGATACCTCTCCTGTGAAAAGTAAAGAGGTTGCTGCCAATCAGCCTCCAGCTCCTGAAAAACAAAACCCCCCTCTAGAAAAACAACAAAAGAAACAAACTCAGCTCCTAGTCAAGGAGCAAGTCAGTCTCAAGGCTCCTTCCAATGAGGTAAAAGTTTCAGACAGACCATCTCTCTCTTTCAATTTTGAATCAGAAATTCAAAATGTTAAGATACCAATGCCTTTAACTAAACTCATGAAGAATGAAGCCTTTAAAGCAACCATCTTAAAGTATCTTGAGCCTAAGACCTCTCCGTCAGATGATTTCATTAATCTACAAGATGATAAGCCTAAAGTGACCATAGGGCCCATGATAGAAGACCGTGACGATTCTTGTCCACCATTTTACATATCACTAAATGTCCATGACAAAATCCTTCACAATTGTTTGCTTTATTCTGGGGCATCACATAACATTATGCCAAAGGCTATGATGGATGAGCTTGGTCTTGAAGTCACCAAACCATATCAAGATCTTTTCTCCTTTGACTCTAGAAAGGTCAGATGTCTCGACCTCATCAAAGATATGGTTATAAACCTTGCTCAACTGCCAATGAGGAGCATGGTTATGGACGTGGTGGTTGCTAATATTCCACCTAAGTTTGGGCTACTTTTGTCTCATTCATGGGGAAAAATATTAGGAGGTACATTGCAGATGGATCTGTCCTATGCTACGATTCCATTGTTTGGGGGGGAAATGAAAAGACTTTATAGGGAAAATCAGCTTGCTTATATCATCAGCGATGGAAAGAATTTTTTCAATCATCCTATCTATGTTGTGGATACGGATTTTGGTTCATGCATCCTTCAGATTGATGATGGTCAATCAACTCCTATGCAGCTAGTGAAGCCTATTGAACAGCAGGCTGAAAATGAAAACATTGCAGTCTGGACTATGTACTTCGATGGGGCCAGCACTAAAGACTTAGCAGGTGCTGGAGTAGTCCTGATCTCTCCTTCAAAGGAGACCATATCTTTGTATTTCAAGCTTGACTTTAGAACCACTAACAACATAGCAGAGTATGAGGCTCTATTGTTGGGATTAAATTCAGCCAAAGAGATGGGGATAAAAGGTTTGAAGGTATTGGGAGATGCAGACCTCATCGTGCAACAGGTAAACAACACCTTTCAAGCTAAGCATGTCAGATTAAAATCTTACAGAGACGAGGTATGGAAGCTGTGTGATTCTTTTTCTGTTTTTGAAATTTCATACATACCAAGGGATATGAATCAGCTCGTTGATTCTCTTGCTGTTTCAGCCAGCACATTCATTCCACCCATACCCCCTAAGCTCAGCTATGAGATTCAAGTAAAATATCGACCCTCCTTACCAGATAATATCAAATATTGGAATGTTTTTGAAGATGATGAAGAACTCAACAGATTTCTCCAAGTGGTAGACGAGTTTTCTGATCTGCACATTGATCAGCAGAATCTTAATGAAGAAGAATCACAGGAACCTGAGCTAAGGAAGAAGTTGGGCCAGCATGATATTGTTCAGTTACCAAACAACTATATACCTCGAGGTTTGGTACCCCTGGAAAGGTTGTTTGATCAGAATGATGTCCCTTACTAGCCAGAGAAAAAGGAGAAAGATCCAGATGTTCAAGAGCATAACATAGGAGGTAAAAGCTAGCCCAAGTTTATCAATTTGTCTTCCGAATTGACTGTTGATATAGAAGTCAAAATACTGTAGTGTTTTGAAGGAATTTTCCGATGTGTTTGCTTGGAAATATAGTGATTTAAAGACTTATGATCTCGATATTATTCAGCATAAGATACCTCTTGAAAAAGACACTATTCCTTTCAAGCAAAAACTCAGGCCTCTCAGTCCTCTCCTGCTACCAGTGATTGAGAGAGAAATTAAAAAACTCCTAGTTTCCAAGATCATAATGCCTTTGAGGTATTCCAAATGGATTTCCAATATAGTGATCGTAAGGAAGAAGAATGGTGAGGTCCGATTGTGTGTAGATTTCAGAAATCTAAACAAATGCTCTAAAAAGGACAACTATCCTCTTCCTAAGATGGAACACTTGTTACAGAGGATTTCAGGGGCAAAGGTCATGTCTTTTCTTGACGGATTTTCCGGTTACAATCAAATTTCTATTCACCCTAATGACTAGGAGAAGACTGCATTTACCACACCCTGGGGTACCTTTATGTACGCCAAGATGCCCTTTGGGTTAATGAATGCCGGGGCCACATTCCAAAGGGCCATGGATATAGCATTTGTGGGAGAAAAGGATAAGTTTGTCCTCATATACCTTGATGATATTACAGTGTATTCTAGCAGCCATGAGGAGCATCTGAAACATTTGAAAAGAGTATTCTTAAAATGCAGACAGTTCGGGATCTCATTGAATCCCAAGAAATCCCACTTTGCTCTAAGAAAGGGTAAACTCATAGGTCACATCATCTCAACCGAAGGTGTAATGATTGATCCAGCATGAGTGGAGGCAATTCAAAGGTTGTCCTTACCAAGGTCAAAAAAGGACATTCAGTCACTGCTCGGTAAGATAAATTTTGTTAGAAGGTTTGTGCCCAATTTTGCTGAATTAGTCAAACACATAACATGCATGCTGAAAAAAGGGGCTGAATCAAATGGACAGACAGCGCGAGAAAATATTTTTAGGATATCAAGCAAGTGATCATCGAATCTCAAATTTTGATCAGCCCAGATTACAGTAAGACTTTCTATGTCTTTTCCTTTCCTTCCTATGACACAGTGGCAGCAGTCCTGCTTCAGAAAGATGAGAAAAATTTTGATCATCCCGTGGATTTCTTCAGCAAGACACTCAGGGATGTTGAACTAAGGTATGACCCTATCGAGAAACAAGCTTATGCTCTCATAAAAGCTTTAAAATCATTCAGAATTTATATTCTTCACTCAAAGGTCATCGCATATGTTCCCTCATCTTCTGTAAAATATGTTTTGACTCAGTCGAATATTGATGGAAAGAGGGCAAGATGGATTGCAAAAATGATTGATTTCAATATTGAAGTAAAGCCGACCAAACTGGTAAAAGGCCAGGGCCTTGCCAAGCTTTTAGTGGAGGAAGATCATAAGCTGCTGGATATTAATTTCATAGCAGAAATTTCAGAAAATTCACAGACAGAGTTAGCAGCAAAAGGGCAGCATGACAGTCAGCAAGTGGCAGAGCACTTGGCTTCCTGTGAATGGTATTCTGGCATCATACATTTTCTACAAAAGCTTGAAGTTCCTCCTGAACTCAGTTTGACTCAAGCTCGAGCTCTCAAGCTCAGAGCTATCAAATTCTCCATTTATAATAATCTTTTATATTGGAGGGACCCTGCTGGTTTGCTTCTCAGGTGTTTAAATAAAGAAGAGTATGTCGAAGTAACACATTAGTTTCATTCAGCCATTTTTCGCGGCCATCATTACTGGAAGACTACCGCTCATAAGATCCTGAGGTCTGGATATTATTGGTCATTTCTCTTCTCAGATGTGTGTGCATTCATCAAATCTTGTGACAAATGCCAAAGATTTACAGGTAAGCAGCAGCTGAAGTCTTTACCCCTGAGGCCTATTGTGGTAAATGGCCCTTTCCAGCAGTGGGGTTTAGATTTTATCGATGAGATAAATCCTTCATCCAGTGGTCAGCACAAGTGGATTCTGGTAGCCA
>WSFP011664207.1:0-10555 GCA_009831015.1 Picea engelmannii | reverse complement strand
ACATTTATTATATCTAACTACCATAGTGGGCCTTATTTAATAATATAGTGGACCTAGTCCACCTTACATTGAATGACCTCCACTATTATCACTATGGGCCCTCTGGGCCCCCCCACTACCTCTCTAGCTACCTTACATTGTAACTCCAGGCAAAGATATCATGAAATTCTTTAAACAGGGAAGTATAAGTGATAATTTCTTTGGGAGAGAACGAAGCTCCAATATGAACATTTTAAACTATCCTAGGTTTAACTGATATATCAATGGGAATCGTGGGAGAAATATTACTAAGGTTCCCTTCGGTAAACACATCACATGTAGAGCCGGGAACAGTCGATATGATCACAACGGTCGACGGAGTTGAAATCTGTTGATAGTTCTCCAGAGTGTATTGTTCCAGAAACAATACGGAATGATGATTCCCATTGTCCCAAGGAGTGGCCTCCATGACGGACATGATCATCTCATCAGTGGGAAAGATGACATGGAAAGGATCAGGAGACAACTCATCAAGAGAGGGTGTAGAAAGGGTTGTTGATTGAATGGATTGATAAGCAGACTCAACCGGACTTAACGACATGACGTCGTTGAAACAAGAATGATCTCCTGGGTCAGGGACTATCCAAGGGTCAGAAGACACAGGAAGCTCATGAGTTACAATGGAGATAATATTAATAGAAGCAACTAACAGGCACGAAATATTGGGTGGAGGTGGTATGGGGAAAGTGCTCATTAATGAAGAGTCTTTTAACAGACCGACATCGATGTTCTCATAACCCGGAGGGGTTTTAGCTATAAACGAAATGTTTCCAGTGCGAGTATCAGAATTAAAGAAGGCAAGTTGATCAACCGTAACCACCTTTCCTTGATGAGGAAATCGCATGACACGGAAAAGTGTTGACACCATAGTGTGCATATAATCTATCCAGCTACGACCAAGTAGAAGATTATAATCCAGGGGAGCATCGAAAACTTCCACTTCAACTTGGACTATCTTACCTTCTAGAGTAACAGGCAATGATGGAAGAACACTGTAAGGCTTAAAACCAGAGTCATTGAAGGCTTTCAAAGTATTTTGTGATTCATTTAAAGGAGGAGAGCCAATGGCTTTCCAACAAGTAAAAGACATTACACACGTAGAGGCACCCTCATCGATAACAGTTTGGCAAATGTTTTTGTCCGAGACAACAACTTGTATCTGGAATGCAAGATGAGGGGGTAACCTTGGAATATGATCTTCCAAGTCAAAGACTATCAGATTCATATCTGTAGGATCAATTCCACCTATAGATTTCAACAGAGCCCTTCGTTGTGCAGGACAAGACTGAAGGACTTCAAGGGCAGACATCGTTGAAGGTGCTTGGGCCAGATCTTTGACAATGCTATAATTTTGGGCCACACAAGCATGTGGATTGAAGGCTCACTTGCGAACAACACCCTTAGGGGGTCGTAGGACTGTATCAGAGCTCAGTCGTTCGAGATGAAGAGGACCGTTGGTAGGTGGATTCGGTGGAGAGGGTTGTACCAAAGCATGAGGTAAATTGTCAACCTTCTCCTTAGATGGAGAATAATCTTTGGATCTAGTTGCGATGGCAACATCATTGTTCTTAGAATCACCAGTGCACATCAAAACATATGATGTTGTAGAAGTATATGGTTGTTCGTGGATGACCAACTGGGCCTGTTGTTGAGACGGGAAGGGTTGGGACAAGACTATCGACGTAGAGGGTTTGGGAGTCCCTTGAAGGAACTTAGTAACCTCGGCACGTCAAGGACAATCCTTCATGTAGTGATCATCACCATAGATAAGGCAAGGATATCGTGTCTTACGATTATCCCGATATTCAACAGGAGGGGTTTTAGTTTTCTCAGTTTGATTATTATTTTTACTCTCCTTATTCTTGTCTCTCCCTTTCTTTGATTCATTTTTACCGGTCGACGTAGATTGAACAACGTTCACCTCAGAGGTTTTACTGGTGGGAGGAGTAGGAGACGGAGCATTTTGAACATTAGAAGATGTGGATTTAGGGTTCGTACTTGAAACATAATTTGAATGGACATGAGTAGTACCAATCACACCGTCAGCTACGTGTGAGGCAGCTGGAGCAGTTGAAGTGATGAAAGTACTAGGACGAGGTAATTCAGGTAGAAAATCGTAAAGTGTTCCCATATGCGAATAAACAAGATCAAGATATTGAGCATGAATGATAGCCTGCTCCTCCCTAACAACACCACCCATGGCGATGTCTTTACCAATTTCATTCACAAAGGATTTTGTGAACCATTTGGACAGTAACTGATCAGGGAGTTCAAGTTTAATGAGACATTGTCTCCGTCTCCACTCCTGTATATGATCCGAGATGTGAGTACCTTGAGTTTGTTTGAAGGAAGTCAAAATCTCAGTCCTGGTATCATAATGGATTGGTAACTGGTAATGTGTAAGAAAAGCCATAGCTAGGGTATTGAAGTCATAAAAGAAACCTCGTGGAAATTCAATATACCACTTCGCAACAACACCAGTAAGGGTTCGTTAAAAAAGACGTAGACAAATTGATTCATCCATTAATGAGTTGGATGAACACCATAAATGAAAAGTCATGACATGATTATTTGGGTCCTCCCACACCTTTCCATCGAATTTCGAAATATCCGATGGAAGCTTGGCTGGAATAGCAGGCCATTGGGGAGAGTGACGAATAGGATCATTTAGAATCCTAGACAAATCTGGCAAATCCAAAATAGCAAGAAAAGGAAACTTTCGATTCACTTGTGGGTATTGGTGACTTTGGGGTGGGAGCTCTGTCGGAAAACTAGTAGGACCGTATGCAGTCTGCCCATAAAGGGAAAACCCTGGCTGATTCGGTGGAGGCCGGATAGGATAGTAGCCCCAAGGATTGTAACCTTAAGTTTGAGTAGGGACCTGAGGTTGAGTAGTGTGACTCTAAACCCAAATAGGATTAGTTATCCCCAGATATGGTTGGCCCATGGTAGGGACAGTGTGCTGCCCCCCAACATTTTGAGGAAAGTTTTGTAGAATCTGATTCCAATACTGGGCCAATTCAGGGGGTATGTTTTGCCCAAAAGGTGAGGTTGGTCCCCCTATCATAGATTTTGTTCCAACCAAAACTTGATTAGCAACTGAATTATGTCCGGTAAGAGGAAAAGGAATCGTACCACCTTGTCCACCAACGGGAATCTGTGAGTTTGGTACAACAGTCGGGATAGTGCCACTAGGATTAGGATTGCCAGAAGGAAACTGAGGGAGTGTCGGGATAAAACCAGGAAGAGGATGCCCAGGAAAAGGAGGACCACCTGGAGAAGCGGCTGGGGTTTGTGGAGGTGTTGGATTGGAAGATTCAACAGAGCATTCAATGCATGGTGATCGGGTGGTAATGTCGGTATGACATCAGGGATTCGCTGGGTATTGATAGGAGAAAGAGTAGCTGCATTAATTTCGGTTTGGACACTTGTAGTATTCGCGAGATGGGCCATCTTGGGAGGAAGAACAAAGTGATAAGTGGTAGTCTCTGGTGTAGTTTCTGTCTCAGAAGACACAGGAGGGTTGATTTTGTAGACAGGGGGTGACTCAGTACCGAAAAGGACTCGTCGAAAATCACCCGACCAAAAAGGATCTTGGCCTACTACACTGTGAGAAGGCCCAACAGTTGATTCAAAAGAGGTAACAATGGCTTCGTCAGAATAATTTAATCGCACAACAGGTCATTCACCATGGCGAATGCGATAATCCTCTCTAGCATTAGTAATTTGAAAATCTTCTAGAGAGTCAGTTCGTTCTACCTGTGGAGGTGGTGTAGTGACAACTGGAATGTCACTTGTTTCCCCGTGTGGTGGAGTAACCACTGGGACTTCAATCTGATGGGGAGAACCCTCAGGTGTACCAGTAGGTGAGGGTTGAGAATCGTCCAGATGTTCTGGAGATAAAATTTGCATTCTATGTGAACGTCGTGGGGGAGCAATTGTAAACGAGTGACAAGCTCCGCAAAAAAATTCCTATGGTCAAATTCGATAAACAAACAACACACACTAGTAAACAAAATCTAGGAAGCAATCAACAAGCAAACAATACCTTCTAATTTCAAAGCCACTAGTTGGTGATGAAATCCAACGTCGCAACAACGAGACGAGAAGGGGTGGGGCTAGGGTGGAAAAGTTACGTTGACGACCTGCTTAACGGACTTACACCCTGGTGCAATCTCCCACACATAATCGTGGGTATATCCTCCAAGGAGCCCGAGTGAGTTTGGCCAACGTCAATTCCAGGTACCTTGAAGAATTTCCCCTCCACAGTCACCTTGGGTAAGAACCTAGAGAGATAGGCCACTAAGGTCACCACAAACAACAGTAAAGCCTGGGGGAACAGTTGTCAGTCCGATCCACATGCAAGGGCAGGGTATCTAGCCCAAAATCAACTCAAAAGGCTTCCACTCATCATTGTGGGTATACCTCCGAGTGATCCCCGTAATACGTGCAATCTCTACACCGATGTCAACAAAGCAGGGTTAGTAACTCTTTCAACACCAATGCGACCTAGTGCTTGATCCTTGTGTTAGAAGGGMTTCCTAGGACAATATGTTGCAAATGGAATTTAACACTCCCTAACTCAAGATGCTATTGTGTCTTTTGAGCTTTTGGAGAGTGTATCTCTCTTCCTACTCCAAAGCACTAGCCTAGCTAAATGTTGGTGGATAAGAGCCCTAGAAAAGAGTTACTAGATAAATTTTAAGATTATGCAATGTTTTTAAAAGTTGTTGTTTACTCAAAGGTCACGTAAGTGAAACTCATGTTGTGTGACTCTGACCCAAATAGTGCAAGGATGAAGATGAAATATAACACTTTTCATTCCATGAATCATATTTATAGGAGAGAGAGAAAATTTTCCAAATCAACCATGTACTACAATGCAATGCACAATTTCCTTTCACATGTCAATGAAAACAATCATTCATCCAAAGACTATTCTCTATGTGTCTTTTTCAAATACTTCAACAAACTCAATAATTTGATTTTCAATGTTTTCTTAAATACAAAAAACAATATTTTTGAAAGAAAAACTTGTTGTTCACTTTCCAAAAAGAACTCTGATTAACGAGAAAAGAAAATCAAATCATAAAGACTCAAGCAATAACAACCCAATCAACTCTTTCAATGAAAACAAAAATAAAAACAAACTAATTAGTATTCTCAATGCAAGTGAAAATGTTCTTTCAAACCAGCAAGCAAACGAGAAACACCAAGTACTTAACTCTCAACCAATCACAGGTTCTCAACCAATCAGACTCACTCAGCTCTTGAAGTTAGAGAGAATGAATTTGCCAATAAGAGTCAAGAAACGAAAGTCAAGCCACAAAGGGCAAGAAAAACCTTGAAACCCTAAAACTATTCAAGCATGCAAACTAAAGCAAGAGATATATCAATCACTGATCCAATAAACTCATAAGAGGTAATTCAACTGATCTGAGTAGTCAGAAGGACCAAAACTCAATTTCAAAAATTTTGAAAAGACTGTTCGCAGGGAAGGAATGTAACACAGTGCGAGAAGCTATGATTCTCGCAGGCAACCTTTGAGCAAGGTGTGAACACCTCACATTGAACCCTATGAGAAGGGTGTGAACCTGATCAGTTCTCGCAGGCTGCAGTTAAATGCAGTGAGAGAATTCCTGAATATGACAAAATTTTTGAAAATTGAAGTAAAATTTCAAAAAGATTCTGGACTCAGGAAGTCTATCAGGATATCCTGAAGACTCAGAGACTGATAAAACAAGAGAAATGTGAAACTAGAGAAAATGGCCATAGAAAGATACAAAAAGCCACCAAAAAAAATGGGACAGATCCCCAGTGGAGTCGCCAAATTTGTTTCAGGATTAATCCGTAAGTGCGAACACAAACCGATCTCCCTAGATCCACCTGGATCTAGAACAAAACCGGACAGAATAATACTCTTTCCCTAGATTTAGACTATTGAATGAACTAGGAGGAAAGAATCATGAACATACCTTATGATCGCTTCCTTGGGTCTCTGTTGTTCCAAGATTCACTCCAATGTTCTTGTGTCGTCAAGACCAGGACAACTCAAACCAATTGAAGTGAGAACAACTTAATATATTCAACAGTTAATCTATGTATATGATCAAGGAGTTATTCAATAAAGTGACATTAGCTTTATGGGAAAGGGACATATTATTGTATTAAATTGATAGAAAGCAAGAATTACAACCTGAGCCTTGATGTTGCAAACCTCCTTTCGATGACTCCTAGCTTTTTCACACACACTTGCTCATGCATGAAGAAGATGAACCACTTTTGATAACCTTGTTGGTGTCTCTAGTTGTTGTAGCATTAGTCCTTCATACAATCTTCCACTAATTCTCCAATAAATATCTTGCTAGTTTTCTTCTAACCTTTTCCATGAGCATTCTCCTCAATTTATAAGAGAGAATGGATTAGTTACTTGGATAGGAATAATCCCAAGATATCAAGAAAGACAGTACTTAGATAACCATTCGAATGCCATCTCATCCTTCTAGAAGATTCCCTTCTAGAAGGTTCGAGAATTTATCTTTTTCCCTTATTTAGAAGCAGTTCTCACCCTAACAGTTAGGTACAATGCGAACCTCTCACACCCTGCCTTAAGGCATCCTATGATAATCATGCATTCTTGCAGGCAAATATATTGACAGCCTGCGAACCTCCCTTAAAAATGTGATTTCTGGAAAGAGACAACGGTAACTTTTCTCAGGAAAGAGTTCTAATGAAGAGCCTGAGTCCACCAATATCATCACATCATCATGATGACAAAAATTATGAATAACATTTTAGACAAGAAGGAAATTGAGTAAAGACTCAAAACAATCTCATGTTTCCTTTTTATCTATGACTGAACCTAAAAATTTTGAGGAATCTAGCCAGGATGATGATTGGATTAGAGCAATGAATGAAGATCTTGATCAAATTGAAAAGAACAATACTTGGGAGCTTGTCCCTATACCTAAAGATAAGAATGTAATAGGTTCCAAATGGGTGTTCAAGAATAAAATGAATGAAAAAGGGCAAGTTGTTAGAAATAAATCCATATTGGTATGTAAAGGATATGCACAAGTTGAAGGTCAGGACTTTGATGAAAATTTTTCACCAGTGGCAAGATTGGAAGCCATCAGAATGTTTCTTACTTATTCATGTCATAACAGCTTTAAAGTTTATCAGATGGATGTTAAGTTAGCATTTCTAAATGGAGATCTAGAAGAAGAAGTATATATGGAGCAACCTGAAGGATTCTCATTGACAGATAATCCTAATCATGTTTGCAAGATGAAGAAGGCCTTATATGGACTAAAACAAGCACCATGAGCTTGGTATTATAGACTGGACAAATTTCTACAAGACAAAGGGTTCAAGAAAGGTACTGTTGACAACAATCTCCACATTAAGTCTGAAGGTGATAATTTACTAGTTTTTCTGGTTTATGTAGATGATATTATTTTTGGTTGTACTAATGAATCTTCTGTCCAGTGGTTTGCTAACTCTATGCAAACAGAGTTTGATATGTCCATGATAGGAGAACTATCATATTTTCTTGGCTTACAAGTAAAACAGAGTTCTGCAGGAATATTTATCTCTCAAGAAAAATATTTGAAAGAGATGTTAAAGAAATTTCAGATGGAGGATTCCTCTCCTATTAGTACACCTATGGTGGTTGGTTGCAAGATGAGTAAAGATGATATCTCACCTGATGTTGATAAAAGGTCATATCTCTCTATGATAGGCATTCTTATGTACATCACAACATCCCATCCTGATATAATGCAAGCTGTTGGAATGGTAGGTCGTTATTATTCTACACCTAAACAAAGTCATTTGGTAGTTGTCAAAAGGATATTTAAATACTTGAAGGGAACAATGAATTATGGTCTGTGGTATCCTAGAAATCATAATTTCCAGTTAACTACTTATTCAGATGCAGATTAGGCAAATTGTGTTGACGAGAGAAAAAACACCAGTGGAGGAGCATTCTTTCTGGGTGACTCACTAGTTGCATGGCTTAGTAAAAAGCAAGGATCCATTTCATTATCAACTACAGAGGTAGAATACATTGTTGCTGCTACTTGTTGCACACAAATTTTATGGATGCTACAAACTCTTGCAGATTTGAAGGTAACTTACACTGATCCCATTCCAATTCACTGTGATAACACCAGTGCCATTAGTGTCTCCAAGAATCTTGTTCTTCATTCCAAGACCAAGCATATTCCAATAAAGTACCATTTTCTTAGAGAACAAGTTACAAACAGAATTGTTCAACTGAATTATATACCTTCTACAAAACAGATTGCATATATATTTACAAAACCATTAGCAACAACACCTTTTGGATATCTTCGTCAAAATTTGGGGGTTATAATTTCTTGTGTATAATCTGTCACCTGGTTAGAGGGATTACTTATTGAATATCTGGTGTATTTCCAAGATGCTCATAACTGACAGGGGGAGTATGTTTTGTAACAACTCAGGGGAGCATGTTTCTTCTTTGAAATTGATGTCAAAGGGGGAGAAAATAGTCCGGGAGGAGAGTTCAAATGCATGTGGGTGCTTGTGTTGCCATCAATGCCAAAGGGGGAGAATGTTGGCAAATATTTAACAGAAAATGCATGATTTCATACTTTTCATTGATGGCAAGTACAATAGTGAAGATGGCATGAGTATAGAAAGTATGTAATAGATGGGCATTATGAGAAGATGTTGCAGAGAAGATTCGAATAAGATCAGAAGAGATAGTGTAGAGGATTGTTGGCAGATCATCAATGGAAAGATCAAAATAAGTAGAACAAAGTAAGATCGGGAGGAGAAGCAACATTTCTAATCATTGGATCCCATTTACAATTCCCGATGACCGTCAGATCAAGTGTTGATAGGGACTATTGATCCCACACCATTTCGGGGTTTCGCGACTCATGAATTGGAGAGGCAAGAAACATAATCATCGAATTCGCAATATGCGAAATTGTGATTAAATCACAACCGTCAGATCAAGGTGTGATCTTGACCGTTGATTCAACTCCATTTCAGAGTTTTGCAACTCGCGACTTGGAGAGGCAAGAAACATAACCATCGAAATTGCAATATGCAAAATCGCGATTTAATCGCAACCGTAAGATCAAGGTGTGATATGGACCGTTGATCCGACTCCATTTTAGAGTTTCGCAACTCACGACTTGGAGAGGAAAGAAATATAACCACCGAACTCGCGAGTTGTGAAATCACGATATGATCTGAGCCATTGAATTAAGATCAAATCTAGACCATCGAATCATAGTACAAGTCGTTGACTTGGAGTCAACGGAGCATGGTGTGGAAACTCACGAGATGCGAGATCATGATAAGATCTGGACTGTTAGATCTATGGATATTTCAACCGTCGATCAGACTCAATGAAGTTTATAAACTCATGAAATATGAAGCACCTTTTTGGCACAGTCTATGGTCACCACCGGTGGTCACGAGAAGGGAAAAGAGTCAGTTTAGATAAACTCCATTTCGGGGTTTCGAGGATCGCAACTTGGAGAGTCGAGATGCCTCATCTCCAGATTCATGAAATATGAATTCATGAAAAGAAATTTATGCATAAGTTCTTGGTCATGGCCATGGTCATATAGAGGAAGGACCTAGCGCAGAAAATATATGTATCAAAGTTTCATAGGTCGCGATATGAAGTGTCGAGACACTTGGCCACATGAATGTTGAAATGTTGAAATCCGATTTAAAGTCAAGATTAATAAAGTTCATCCAATGGTTTCGATAAACTTGAATATGATCGAAGGGCCACTGTTCTCTCTCAAATTTAATTCATCAGTTACGAATCAGTTAGCAAAACTGATTCATGATTCTTGATTGGTTGGCGTTTCAGTTACTTAGACGGTTTTTCTTTTTCCTAAGAAAATGCGAAGTGTAATGGATGTGGGGGTTGTGCATAAAATAAAAGGATACAAAATGTGCATGGTTGGTTGTTATGGACGAAAAATGAATTAAATTGAAAGAAAGGGAAAATCACAGGATGCGTAGTGTGAGACTGAGAATATGCATAGTGTGAGATAAAACTCAGAGAAGAGTAACAGATGAGAAAAAGACTTGAATCAGATCATAATGAAAGAACAAGTTGAAGCAAAGAAGAATGATGGAACAAGTTGAAGCAGAGAAAATTTGCAGAACAGACAAAGGAAGAGAAGAATTGCAGAACAGTTAGAAGAAGACTAGATTTATAGAATAGAGAAGAAGTGGTAAGAATCGATTTATCTGTGTAGTTAGTTGTTTAATTATTCATTTATATTCTAGAGTGGTTGGGAGATGCTAGGGAGGACTATTTTCCTTAGAGGTTCAATTAGGAGCTTGAACACAGGGAGTTGTAGCTTCCATCTGGTTGTAGTCAGAGAAACTAGGGTGGAAGGGTGGTGTTTGCACCCAATTCGTCACTAGGTGAGCAAATTAAGAGTGATTACATGCCCAGTTGGGCTCTGCTAGGCATGACAGCTATGAAAGGAAAGGT
>WSFP011654391.1:0-11020 GCA_009831015.1 Picea engelmannii | reverse complement strand
TCCACAATGGGGATTGATCCTATCAATAATATATCAATAATAATAAGAATACTCTTTGTAGTTACAATATTTCAACACTTATAAGATATGAGATTTAATTCACTATTTAAGTGCTTTAAGAAAAGATCAACTTTATTTTTTTCAAAAATAAAGTTCTTTTAGTTACCAAAGTTTTCCTCAACGGAGCTTTGGTGCATGACAAAGTTCAGAGTTAGGGCCAAAGATCTGATTGGAATCATGCTCATGGTCATTTAAAAGGTCAAAGTTTACTATTTGGTTGCATATGGGGATATTAGATATCACATAATCTACAACACTACTACCCAATCCATGGATACATGTCATCTAGTTAAAATTTGGCCACTTCATCATACCATTGCAAATTATTAGATCTTGAGTGCTACATAGCCTAATTAGCTTGGTACCAAATAATGTTTTGGTCAGGTCTTCAAAGTTTCTTTTGTACTTGTTAGTGAGAATAGTGTCCTCATCTATCTAGAGAGGATTAGGGTTTGAATCATTGCTTAGAAGAATAACTTGATTAGTTGTAGTTCTAACATTAAAGTCTCCTAGCAAGAGGATACTACCTTCATTTCTTAAACTACAAATATCTTGTTCGAAGTGTCCATGTTGTTTATCTTGTTCTTGTACATTAAATACATAATCATGGTCATGCTCTCAATGGATGTAATGTCCCCACTACTAAACCCATACAAAATTATGATACCATTAATTTAAATACTACACATCATGCTAAAAACGCCCATATGTTTGACAATAATTTCAATAAAAATATGCATGCAACTAATATACTCCCATACAACAACATATAAATCATTTCCAACACATAGTTAATGCACAACAAATTAAACCATCATTGTAACTCAGACACAATATAAACCACTTATATTTTTATAACAATTGTGCAACCAGCTGTAGAGGATGGATCTTCCACCCAACCATAGACTTGTTGTTCCAAATATCAACAACAAGTCACCCCCCGAGTTGGGGCTAGGAATCCACAAAAGAGGGTGTATCTCCATTGTCCACTCACAACTCAATATTCTCACAACCAGCTAATATTTCCTACAACTATCCCAACTCCTCCAACTCTCTTCCTCTCAACCTTCCCGACCCAACAAATTTACCCCCTTCTTTGCATGAAGTCCCTCAAGTTGTACCATTCTTTTACCAGGGCTTCCAACACAAGTTGGTCGGGAATCTCTCTACTAGAGACTTGTTAACCCCTAGATTTTCTCACTTGTAAATCTCGAGGGTTAGAGGCTAGAATGTTCTATTTGGCTGACATTCAGACAGTTTCACAAAGACAACTTGGTTTTGAGCCAAGGATTGTTCCCATTGAGTTCATATACAAGATTGGTTAAGTGATGTTTTCTTGCTTCAAAGACAAAGTATCCATAATTTTTTCAGGAGATTGGTCAAATATGTCTATTTTTAGTAGTTCTCCTACTTTTGAGGAGACATAGTTCAAAGGTGTGCATGTCATAGATGATGGTATATTTGATATCCTTGTGAGATTCTGAGTTTGATGAACTACTCTCGGGAAACATGTGAGGACTTTATGTTTTTTAGTACCTTGCATGTTGATTTCAACCACATATTCAGACTCCCCACATAAAATCGAGTCTGATGAGCCTAATTTCATCGACATGTGAGCATTTTCTATTTTTAGCAGTATGCCATGTAGAGTGTCATGTGGCATCCATGCAGAGTTGACACTTGGTAGTTTTGGGATGTGACGTGTGGCATTCCTTGGAGGTGGCACGTGGCAGCTCTAGATTGTGACATGTGGCTACCTCTACGAGTCACAAATGACTACAATGGGGCGCATCCATGAGTCATCTATTATGGACTGGGGTCACATGCATCAATTTAGGAGTGAGTTGGTGCATGGAGGAGTTTAAGAGGCGCATGCATTGAGTTAACTAAAGCGCCACTCCCTTTCTCTCTCTCTCTCTCTCTCTTAGTCACCATTTGAACTATGACTCACTCTAATCAATTTTGGTGCCTCCTTTATTCTCCCACTTCCATCTCACTTCAACTCTTTATCTCCTCACTTAACTCCCTCTCTCTCCCACTTCACTCAAAATCTCTTTCACTTCATCCCACTTCACTCCACCTCTCCCTTTTGTTATCAAACACATGTCTTCCCTCCTCCTTCACTTGAGGCGCACATTATCTCCACTTTCAACAAAGCATGTGCATTCAGTTATGGAAATGAATTGGCAGGTGGTGGACATTACTAGATGGATTCAATTTAGTTAACTAAGACATATGGTCACTTCACTTCACATGTGTGATGAGTGGACTCAACTCACATTAGGACTCATTACTCCTTCTCTCTGATCATCACTGACAGATGGAAACACCACTCCTAGCAGTTGAGGTGCATGACCACACCACTTACTCTCTCACTCACTCATGCACATGGCTAGGGAGAGTCTTCTCTTGGTATATGCTCCCCTATTCTCTATATTAGTAGTGTTTCTCCATTGGAACGAGGTTGGATTTTTTTGGCGATAACATACTCCATTGATTCTTTCTCTATTTATCTCTATCCTAGCTTCTCTTCTTAGGTGCATGGATCATCACTATACCATTTTTGTAATATGTCTCTTTGGTGCAATCAACCATTTGGCATATTAAAAAATAGAACCATTGTTGTGCTCGTATCATGCCCTCACAAATCGTTGGTATTGTGAATGTTGTTGTTTGTGCATGATTTAGAAAATGTTAGCCTATTATTTTGGTGTATTTCAACCACTTAATAACACATATTCTCTTCTTATTTTCATATTTTATTAGCTAACGTTGCAGGGATTCCACCACAAACTTCAAAACAAACATTTTCGACCTTTTGGTTGTCCAATCGCAACCACAAAAAAATCATTTTTTATGTTGTTTTTATGGTCTTATTGTGCACATTTATAGATAGAAGACAACGAGAAAAGGGCTTAGGGACACCCCCATGAGGTTGGCAAGCACCATCCCAAATGAAGAGGGATCCGTCTGTGACACTTTGGGGCGATATTCTCTAAAATTACACTATTTTCTTGTTGATTTGTATTGTTATTTTAAATCATATCTAGGTGTGGAAAACTATGCTAACAGGACTCCAAGGATATCAACTACTAGGAAAAACTAAAAACAACAAGCTTGTTTCTCCAGTGAAAAATCTCGCACAAGGAGTTCACTCTATAGGCCTAATAACCTGCCTCTTCTACAAGCCTGGCAGTTTGCTTCTTTAGCCTTCAACAACTCCCCATAGTTCCTAAAAAGTCCACCATTGTTTCCTCCAAGCTCCATTTCTCTCTCCTCTGTTGTCTCCCCATCCCTATGCATAAAACTATTTGTAAAAACTCACATGTTGTTGTCAAGAATTTTAGTTTGACTAAATTCTGAAGAATTTTCTATCAATCCAGGGTAAGTAAAATTATGACAAGAAAAAAAATATGCATGATCAATGCATTGATAATTCCTAATTCTAGAAACTAATACAACTAATGAAAACTTAAAGCAAGGAATTCATAGTTTAACTTAGGGATTGGAGGTTATTCTCGTGACTAAGGGACTTATTTAACCTTCAATCGGTAGAAATGATAGTGCTAATATAAACACTAGGTGTAGATCTATATTCATACTATGTTTGGTCAAATAATGTAAAGTTGAATGAGTCACCTTAAGTTATGAGTCATGGTTTGATTTTAAACTTAAATGAAAAGTACATGAAAGAAATGCTTTGCAAGGAAGAAAAATTAACCTATTAAACTCTTAAATTAAAATCACTCAACAAGATAATCCTCTTTCAAACTTAACTGCTAAATTCATAAATTACATGTGATTACAAGAATTATAGAATTTCCTGTAATTTTAGACAATTACAGGAATTGATGTGTACAATGAATTTCCTGCAATTTGAGACAATTACTGGAATTCCTCTGTGTACTAAATTTCTTGCAATTTTGAAAAATTATAGGAATTATTTGTGTATACAGAAAATCACAAAAAATTTCCTTCGATTACAGGATCTGTAGAAATAAGAAGAAATTGCAAACACAAGTTAATTCTACTAGAAATAATTGAACAAAACTACAACACATACTAGGGGGCTCTCCTAGGATATGTTGCCTAATTAAACTCAAAAGACTAATAACACTTGAACACCATGAATGGATCATAAATCTCTTTCCTATATTCAATAATTGTAAAATATTACAGGTTACAAAAACAACTCTTCAAGAGTAATATCACACCCCCCCCACATTGTCTAAATTTGATTTTATAGATTTACATGGAAAAATAGAGTATGCTCAGAATATCATTATGTTTCTAAAGATGATATGATCTGATTGGGGCCAATATTCTAAAGTTGGTGGAGGAATCAAGGTGGGAAGGGCACATTTATGCTCCCCTTGACACCACTTATATTTCCCTAATCCCAAAATCAGACGATCCACAAACCTTTGAGAAGTTTTGCCCAATCTCATTATGTAATTGCATTTATAAAGTGGTTGCAAAAATCATTGCCATGAGGATGAAACCTATTCTCTCAAAGGCGATATCAAAAGAGTGGTTTGGCTTTCTATAAGGAAGGAAAATTCACGAGGCCATTAGAATTGCACAGGAAGGTCTGCATAGTATAAAGACAAGAAGATTAAAAGGTGTATTAGTAAAAATCGATCTATCAAAATCTTATGATAGGGTGGGCTGGCTCTATATACAGTTGCTTCTTAATCACTTGGGGTTTGAATTTCTTTTTATCAATTGGGTCATGAGTTGTATTTCTTCTACCTCTTTAGTTTTCTTGATAAATGGAGCAGCTTCCCCTTTCTTTCATGTGGGGAGAGGTTTAAGGAAAGGGTTTCCCCTCTCCCCTCTTCTTTTCCTCCTGGTGGCTAAAGGGCTCAACAGACTACTATCTGATGCAAAATTACATGGCCTTTTCTGGGGAATTTATATCTCCCCCACTCCATTTCTTTCATATCTTCTTTTTGTAGATGATGTTCTTTTGTTCTGTGATGGTCAAAGGGGTGATGAAAAAAATATCTCCAACATATTGGGACTTTCTCAAGGGTGACAGGTATGCAAATTAATGAACGAAAGAGTACCATGTTGGTCAATCTTATGGATGAGGAGGAGCTTCATATTAATAGATCCTTCTCTCCCTTTGAGGTAAAGGATTTTGACTTGGGTCTAAAGTATCTAGGTTTTTAATTAAAGCCAAAGTGTTACCTAAAATCAGATTGGGCTTGGCTAGTAGCAAAATTGGAGAAGAGATTAAAGGTATGGAGTCTTAAGTGGTTGTCTATAGATTGGAGGTTGGTCCTGGTTAAGTCGGTTGTAGAATCCATTCCTATTTATTGGATGTTTGTAGCATGGATCCCTAAAGGGGTACTTGAGAAACTCCAAAGATTATGTTTCAAATTCCTATGGGCAGGGACTCAAGACAAAGTGGTGCTCTCATGGGTAAAATGGGAAGTTTTGGCCATTCCAAAAGCTATGGGTGGCTGGGGCTTCAAAAAAAAATTCATGTTCTCAAAATCCCTTGTGGAAACATCTATGTGGTGGTTGATTTCTATAGCTAGCTTATGGAAAAATTTGGTTACTCAAAAATATATTCACCCAACTTTAGTATTGGAGTGGATCAAGAATCCACATAAACAAAGTGCAATTTGCTTTATCATTTGGAAGACCATTATCCGATCCTTATCTGTGGTGGGGAATGTATTAGTTTGGAGGGTAGGAAATGACACACATGTTTGTATTGGATCAGATATGTGGCCTAGTAGCTAGGGTCAACACATCTTGCATCCAGATATGATACAAGAACTTCACTTTCAAGATTTTTTCTATTTAAACCAAGTGGTTGATAGTGGACGTACCTCTATATGGAGTTAAGAATGGTATGGATCAGAACAATTGGCTTTGGAAGGGGATCATGTGATACAATGGGGAACATTTTTTGAAATGGATACTTGACACTGAGAGGGGGGGGGGTGAATCAGTGTCACAAAACTTTGGACAATTTTCCACTTTTTTACAAATTAACTGAACAACAAATATTTATTTCATTTTCTCAATCAATATATAAAAGAATAAATAATTTATTTATATATTTAACTTGAATGAATACATAAGATCAATCTTTGAATATCATCTTCAAACAATTATGAGAGACCCATCTCTCTGTTATAAGACCCACCTTGTAGTTCTCAGATCCAACTGAGAAATGAGGAATCCAACCCTCATAACAAGTCCCAGCTTGTTGATCTCAGATCCAACTGAGATGTGAGGAATCCAATCCTCATACAAGACCCAWCTTGTAAAYARGMACCAACCTGATAGAATGAACCTTCATTCMATCYATWAYATATAAATATATATACTTCAACAAATTCAACTACACTTTCTTCTCACCATTCTTTCTTGTTTATATAGTCTTCCAACTGGTGTGAATTTGAATCATTGTGTCTTTTGATATTTGAACCATTGTACCTTTTCATTTAAATGATAATATTAATGTTTAAATAATATCATTTTTCCTTTTATCCTTTATTCATAATGTTCACGAATTAACTTTCTTTTAATCATGACTCTGTCTCGGTTCTTTTGACTTCATGAGTTGATCACAGACATGGATCGACTCATCATATCGTACTCATGCTTCTGCTGTGTTCTCAGTTCACCAACAGATCATATTTGATCTTTTATCAATTCTCTGTATTTTTCTAGTGTTAACTCTTTGTCGAATTAAATCTGTATGAGGCGCTTTCTTCAAACCATTTACATATGACCATATGCGCAAAACCATGAGCTTATTGGTTTAATCGTTACCTCTTCTTTTTCCCTTTGTTTCTTTATTCCATATGATCATGGGTGGTGACCAGGTGCTAAGCTAAAGAAGTGTTTGATAACTTGTCAAGATCGATGGTCACGTTTCAATGTCACAATGGATGGTTCTCATTTACTTCGGAACTACGACTATTAGTGGCTCCTTAATTCTGGAGTAGTAATTCATCCAAAGTGATTACCTACTCAATGAGTCATAAAGCAGTGGTGACCGCTTGCTATCGGTTAACACCTCCACTTACGTTATCCTTCCACTACGCTTGATTATAGGTTGGGAACACTCCCGAAGTAAATCAATGGTTAGCGTTGATTTTGGCCTTCGACACTTCGGGTGATTTCTCCTTCACTGTCCTTTAATCTTCTGGAGTTCATTTCGCCGAAGTAGAACGGATGGTTGGATTTTATTTGCACGATGAATGGTTCTCGTTCATTTAGAAACTTTGGTACTTCAGGTATTTTCTAGTGGTGAAACACTCAAAGTACAAACTCCCAGAGTGACGTAACTTGTTGACATCACTTGTTGACGTGCCACTGACTGAGTGGCTTCCACATGTTACTTAGATTCGTGACTTATGCATACCTGAAATGCCAACTGAACTTTGACACTTGTCATCATATGATTACACCACATGTCCTTGTTGACATGGATCTCCTCATGTGGCACATGTTCTTCTCCTGGATCTAACGGTTGTCCTAACTCCCAAAATGCATCTCAGATCGACGGTTGAGAGTGACTTTGGAACTTCGGCCTTCAAGTGAACTAATATGTTCTGAATCCTTTTTCTCTGAAGTGGTCAGCGCCGAAGTTGACCACTATTCTGATCCAACGACCATCATGTATCGTCCAAATTTGATGGTCCTCATTTACTTCGGGACTTCGGGGTTCCGACTTTCATCTTTTCTTATCCTATCCTTCCACTATATATAGATCAGACGATCAATATGACTCCCGAAATATTTCTCAGATCAGACTACTCATTTCCTCTTCAAAACATTTGTGGCTTACACTATCCTTCCACTTTACTCGATCCAATGGTCGGTATATTATCTGAAGTGTTCCTCGGATCGAACGATTCATCTCCACTTTGAGACTTCAGCCTTTGGGTAATATTACTTGTTCTAAACCCTTTTTTTCCGAAGTGGTCAACGCCTAAGTTGACCACTGTTGATCTAACGGTTCCCCTTTTCTATTCCAAATCAACGACTAATACTTAACTCTATATCAAATCTTGATCTAATGGCTGAGAAACATTCTGAATCCCATGCTTCAGATCTGATGGTCCTTCTTTAACCCAAAAAATATTAACTCAATCCAACGGCTATCGGGAATTCAGGTATTTGGGATCTCAAGCCTTTTGCCTTACTTGTCCTATCCTTCCACTCAACTTGATCCAATGGTCTAGAATGATCCCAGAGTAGATCAACGATCAGGGATGATTTTCGGGTCCCAACTAGCATGACGTTTAAAACTATCGTTGAGCTCCGTAATGGAAATTTCTCGTTGGTAGTGGAATTGATTCCAACCGTAGATCTATTGGTGGGTGACGATCGACGATCTAGATTAATTACGAGATTGGAATTAACGCATTGTTTAATTCTCCCTTCGTTCTCCACAATCAATCCCTTCCCTTGATCTGGCGCTTGCATATTCGATGGTCATGACTTGATCTAATAGTTGACCAATCCTCCAACGATCCTTCTCTTGTAACTCCCATATCTGACGATCCATATATAATTCTTCAAAACTATGACTTCACCTCGATCTAATGACCTTTCTTCTGATCTATTCATCATTATTTCTCCTAAGCTTTTAATAGCTTGTGCTTTGTTACTTCTTTTGTGCATGGATTCCTTTGCACCTCGCGTTATGTCTTTTTGCGCGATTACTCCTTAAAACTATCTCAATGAGCATGATTCTTTCTTGAATCCTTTGGAGTTTTCCTGTGGGGATTTCGATCCCAATGACATTTCTACAATGCATTCTTCCTTCCGAGATTTGATTAATCTCCTTGCTTCTAAGCTTGAATATCTACATACTATTTGACATTTTCATTCTCTGCATAGTGTTTGGAATTTTCATTCTCTGCTAACTGTTATAATGTTGATATCAATGAAAATTCATTAATGATAACTTATCAATGACAATTCATCATAACAACTTATCATCACATCACAATGACATTGACTGTTGACATCGATGAAAACATATTGAAGACAATATGTCCAAGAATCTCCCCCTTTGTCATTAAGGGAAACACACTAACTTCATACTCAAACTCCCCCTGTGATGATGCTTTTCTCATATGAATTTACTCTCCCCCTTTGACATCAATGGCAAAGGGTTTCTCCCCTTATGATCAACATCTGTCTGTTTGCATGTTGTTGGCCAGAATATGAACTTGGGTAACTCCCCCTGCAATCATGCTCTACCTACCATAATTGAATGACTCCCCTTGTCAATATGTTCTCTCTGTCTTTGACTACTCTCCCCCTTTGTTTCTGAAAGGGTATCTCTTCCTGACAAGATCTCTTCCCCTGTCAATTTACTAACTGTTTATCTCAGTCCATTGGAATATTTGTGTTCAAATAAGTAGTCTTCTTGATACCAACTTGCAGTGATACTTATTTGTAGTGATCAAGTCTTTCAAAACTTAATCTAATTACTTTCTTATTAATAACCAAAATACTCCTCCTAGGTTTTTACTGACTTTACTTTGTCAAATAAAACAAGAGTATGAATCTTACTGATCTTTTTTATCTGCTTCTTATTCTTCTTTGATATTTCAAAGGAATATCAATTAAGGCATGATACCAATTGATTTAAATACCAATTTTGTTATCAATTGATCTTTGTTGAATGATACTCCTTGAACTTCTCTGCTACCTTTATTTTCCCTCTTCTTGTATTCTACAACTAACCCTACACATGAGTTTTCTTTTGACCACTAATCAATAGATAGTCAAGATTTTCTATATGTTAATTTTTGGCATAATCTTTTGATTTTGTAGAAACCAATTTAAACTTCTTTTTGTATTTTCTTTCTTTGACTAACTGGATCTTTAGGTCTTCTTCACTTTCTTTAATTTCCTCAAGTCGAGTGTTTAGAGTGTTAACTAATTCTTATAATTCTTTTAGTACTTATTTTCTTTTACTGTCATGTGTCTATAATTATTATATCTCTTCTGTTAGATTAGTAACTTCGGTTTTCAATTTTTTGACCTCATTTTCTTTGTCTTCTAGCTGAACTATCTATTAAAACTCTTCGTGGTTAGATTGATCTAACTGTTGAAGTTTCTCCAACTCTTCAAAAGTGCACATAAATGTATTTTCAAGATGTTCAAGAACATCCACAGGAACTTTAATATGCATATAATTTATTGGTTGCATACAAATCTCTTCTATTGCAACTGTAACATCAGTCTTAAGATTATGTAATTTTTCTTTAGTGATTACTAAGGTATGCCTCAATTCCTTGACGAGGTTGTATTCCTCATTGTTGACTGAGATCAAATCCTGCATTTCATTCTGATTAGAAATAATTTTCTTTGTATTATGTTCTTCAATCTGATTGCAATTTTCCTTTTCTTTATCTTGTTCCTTATCTTGATAAGAATTCTATTCTTCTGAGTTTTGTTCTTTATTCTGATAGGAATCCTCTTTATCTGAGGATTGTTCCTCACTTTGATAGGATTTCTCTTCTTCTTGTGTTTCATTCTGATAACAATTTTCTAATTGAAGCCATAATTCTTTAGCAGATTTGTAGTGTCTCATCTTTTCTTTGACTTGGTCTGACAATCCATCATGGATTGTTTTTAAGGCTAATGAATTGTTTCTCCTTGCCTCCTTTGTAGTTTTGGTTTTTCTCTTTGAAGTATTTAAGTGCTAGGGATTACTTACTACCGAATCCCAAACTCTACATCCTCTTGACTTCATATATCTTTTCATATTTTCCCTCCATGAAGAATAATCTGTTCCATCAAATAAGGGAGCTTCATTTGTGGAGATAACGATTTGTCCACCCATTTCTTCTGAATCTACCTTCAATGTTTAAACTGTGCTGAAGGAACCTTGCTCTGATACCAATTGTTGAAATGGATACTTGACACTGAGAGGGGGTGTAGTGTCCCCAAGGCCGAGCCCCGTTGTAAA
>WSFP011651855.1:0-10768 GCA_009831015.1 Picea engelmannii | reverse complement strand
TTTGACTGTGTATTATTTAAATGATAGGATAATGTTAATGGCTATCATTTAAACCATTATATTCCCATTCTCAAACAAAATTTTGTTTCTAAATTTCCAAATGCCCCAAAAGACCAGAAATGGGATGTGTCTTAATTTTGGAAATTTGAAGAACTAATGTTTCAGATTTTCTTCAACATAAGAGAAATTCCAATTGTTTTCAATCTTTAGGAATTTTATTACTTCAGTCCAAATTTGTTGAGTTTTTCGACATTCCACAAAAACATGTGTAGTAGTTTCTTCATTCATTAAGCAAACATTGCAAATCATGGGCCCAATACCTCCACTTTTTTGATAATTTATATCGGTGAGTATGCAGTCTTTTAAACACAACCACATAAAGAATATCAGTTTGGTTGGGATGTTCAATTTCCAGATAGCTTTGAACCACCATTTCCTCTCTTCCAATTTGTTAAAATATAAAATGGACTGATAAGCTAGTTTGGCAGTGACTGTACCTATTGATCTAGTCCAGAACCAGACTGGTTTATCATTTGCATTTTCGAGGCGAATTCCACTACATATTAAGGTGGTAAAAAAATTGTCCCATTCGGATTTGAGCTCATCTGATCAACCGATCTGAATAGACTCCAACCAATTTTGAGTTGTACCAGTATCAACAAGATCAACTTCTTGAGTTAAAGAGAAAATGTTTGAGATGTTTAATACCTGAAGAAGAAAAATAGAAATCTTATATCTGGAGTTGCATCCAATGAAGGCGTTGCGACCCAATACTATACGGATTCGTGAGACGATCTCCCATGCAAGACACCTTTTAATTATTGGGATGGAGTCCGTGAATTTTTTCCAAATAATAGACGTGCCTTGTGTATTATGAGCGTCTCTGCGTATCTAGGAGATGTGATCTATACCTTGAAAATATTTTTTGCAGAGGACTGAATTCCAGAGACCTGAACCAAATAAACCCCTCCAACAAGACTTTGCATCCAACGATTGTGCAAACCATGAGATTTGTTTGATGCCCCATCCTCCAAAGTGTTTTGGTCTTGCAATATTTTTCCATTTAGTGAGGTGAAATCTAGAACCTTTCTTACCACCTTTTGAGATGAACTTTGAGATCAAATTCTAGATTCGATGAAGAACAATCTTGGGCAGTTTAACAAGACTAAGCCAATAGACTATAATGCTATGAAGAACATAATTATTTAACGTGAGTCTACCTCCAAGAGAGAGCCATCTGAATTTCCAATTCCCGATCCTCTTTTCAATCTTCTTGAGTAACCACATCCAATCATTCACTCTATAGTTGCTTAGTTTTAGAAAAAAACCAAGGTATTTCATACCTTGATAAAGGATCTCAATCTTAATATGAAAAACTGCATTCAAATTGTGTTGAAAACTCGGATCAATGTTTTGAACAAGAAAAACCGATTTGTGACAATTAATAATAATCTCCATAGCAGAGTAGAAGTTGGAAATGGTGGAATTAAGAGTACACCAGTACTCTATTTTCACATATCCAAGGATGGGTACATCATCCACGAAAAGTAGATGTGAGATGAAAGTGCTTACAACGAATTTAAGACCTTGGAAGGTTACAGATTCCACAGCTTGAGTTAAGAACCTGCTAAAAACTTCAACAACCCACAAGAAAAGTAGAGGAGACAAAGGGCATCCTTGTCGCAGACCCCAATGACATTTAAAGAATTTTTTTGGAACTCCATTAACTAAAACAGTTGTGTTTCTCGAGGTGATACAACCCATAATCCACTGTGAAACACACAAATTTAATTTGATTTGATGAAGGATTAATATGAGAAATTGCTAAGTGACGTTGTCATAGGCCTCTTTTAAGTCCAGTTTTAAAAAAATAGAGTTTTGTTTCTTTGTCTTTGCTGTGTGGAGGCACTCCTGTGTAGTACCAAATGCATAAAAAATCAATCGATCCTTAAGAAACCCAAACCATTCTATGGAAATTCACCTGGCTAGTTTATCCTTGATCTGAGAAGCAATGATTTTCGAGATAACTTTGTAGGCAAAATTGCATAGAGCAATGGGCCTAAAGTCACTAAAATGTCCTGGTTTGCTGATCTCGGGGATGATAGCATAGAATGTTGAATTGAGGACCACAGGGATAAAACCTCTATTTCGTGATTCTTCCATAGCCTTGAGTAAATCCTCACCGATGATATCAAAAAAAAATTGAAAAGGTTCCCATGTCCAGCCATCTAGACCAAGAATTTTCTCTTTTGGCATCTTGTTGACTATATCTTGTAATTCTGAAATCAAAACAGGCTTGTCGATCTCCATATTATCTTCATCATTAAAAAAACATCGAACAGTCTTTAAAACTTGGAGTTGAAGATCAATGTTTTCAGAGTTAAGAAAACAATACTGTGCTTTAAAATGTTTGAAGTACATCATTAATTCTGTATCAGCTGATATCAGTTTCCCATCCTCATCTGACAGGTCCCAGATTATGTTGTGACTGCATCTCTGAGGCACGAATTTCTGAAACTGTTTTCTATTTTCGTTACCTTTCTCAACCGAGATAGCCCAACTTCTGAGTCTCCAGGTAGCTTCATCTATTGAGAGGATATCAACCTTCCTTTGGGATATCGAATTTAATAAATCTAGATCTGGTTGCTCAAACATTTGTTGCTTAAATCTTCAGTAAATCTTCATTAAGTTGCTTCCTTTTAAGAGTCTTCCATTTAA
Source organism: Picea engelmannii (assembly GCA_009831015.1). NCBI lineage: Eukaryota > Viridiplantae > Streptophyta > Pinopsida > Pinales > Pinaceae > Picea > Picea engelmannii. The sequence continues at coordinate 8,050 of WSFP011651855.1, read as the reverse complement.
TGATAGATCTTTACAAGTGTTTGAGTTTGTCGTAGAGGAGAAGAATTGAAGAACTATCAGTCTAGATGTGCATGTCGTCCCAGGTGGATCGAACTAAATTGTTGAAGTCTGGCTGAGTTAACCACATGCTATTGAATTTGAAGGGGTCGTAGTATTGCGTGAATGCCCATCAAATTGTAAACATATCGGGTTCTAGTCTGAAATAGTTGAAACAAAAACCCAAGAACAAAAGTTCTATTGATTTTCAAGTAAATTGGATGCTAAGACGAAGTGATCTAGTCTTTTAGAGATACCTGAGGATCCAGACCTCCCATTCCACCAAGTTGGAGACATAATAGAAGGGTGAAGATCTATTAAACCCATGCTCTGAAGGGTGTTGGAGAAGAAATCAACCATAGGATCAATCTGATCTTGTTCACCCCATACTTCTCTGGAAGAAAGGGTGAAATTTAGGTCGCCAACTATGATAAGATTTTCTTCACCTAATAATCCAGAGTCGAGAAGATGATTTCAAAAAGACTCTCTGTCTTTATAGGATGCATGAAAATTTAACAATTTGACATAATCTTTCGATTTCTTTAATCTTCCTTCCATAAAGATACTTGCATCTATACCAAAGACACAAAACTCAATAAAAGATGGGTTCCAACTAGTCAAGAGACCCCCAGAGCGACCATGCAAATCTAAAGCTACAACATTCCAATCTGGCAGACATTGAAAAAAGAGGGATTTTTCCTTGCCTTCTTCAATCAAAGTTTCCTATAGAAAAACTATATCAGGTTTGACCTATTGTTGTAATCTCTTCATGGACGCTAATTTAGTGCGGCTCCCAAACCCATGCAGGTTTAGAGAGAAAATAAGCATTAGCGAACACCTTGAGTCGACTGGAGTGCTCTAAGGGCGCAGGTGTCGGCAAGTTTTCAGGCAGGTGAGATTGTCATTGATGGTAAGATCAGAGTATGCAGCAATGGATCCCATTGAGAATTCCCAATGAACGTCAGATCTGATCCAGAGGTCTGACTGGCGTTGGATCCAAGAGAAACTGCACGCTCTTTAATGAGCAAGGTGACATGCGAAACCCCGAAAAATCCAAAACAGACACCTCAACGAAGACTCCATTTCGGAGTTTCAGTTACCGGGAGATGGAGAAGTCAAGAGTCAAGACTCTCCAACACAGGAGTCCCGAAGTCTCGAAATGTGAAACCCCAAAATCGTGAAACAGGCGCATCGCTTGAATTTTCAACTACCGGAGTTTCAGATACCGCGAGATGGAGATGTCACGACTTTCGTCATCAGGAGTCCCGAAGTGCCGAAATGCGAAATCCCAAAAACCCGAAACAGGCACACCACTCGGAGTATTGAATAGTGGGATTTCAGTTACTGGGAGATGGAGATGTAAGAGACTCTCATCAACAGGAGTGCCGAAATTGCGAAATGCGAAATGGAAAAATGATCTGAGCCGTTGGTTTGAGGAGATCATGGACCGTTGATCTAACTCCATTTCGAAGTATTGGATACCGGGATTTCAGATACTGGGAGATGGAAATGACAAAGACTCTCATCATAAAGAGTGCCGAAGTCGTGAAATGATAAAGACTCCATACCGTAGTTTTGGATACCGGGAGTAGGAGGATTCAAGAGTGAAGACTCTTCATCACAAGAGTCCCGAAATCATGAAACCTGAAGTCGCGAAATGTCACAGACTACATACCAGAGGTTCAGATACCGGGAGTTGGAGATGTCAAGGTCTTTCACCATAGGAATACTAAAATGCTAATTCGTCAAAATGAAAAACGCTGGAGTACCGGACCGTTGATCTGAATCCATTTCAGAGTTCCAGATACCGAGAGTTGAAGTGTCGAAACACTTCACCACCGAGAGTGTCGAAATGTCGAAATGTCGAAACAAGAAATTGCAAAATGCAGTTTCGACTAAGGCTGAGGTCATAGTCGTTGGTCACATCGGCGAAAGATAGGGCAAGGAGTTAGTGAAAACAAGATCCTTTTCAGAGTTTCAGGGGTCGGGAAATGGAGAGTACTAAAATCCTCCACCACGGTAATCCTGAAATGCCGAAGAACAGAATGCCGAAATGAACACAAAATTTAGAGAAGTTAATCCAATGGTGCAGATGAAACTGAAGAAGATTGGAGGGATACTATAGCACTTCTCAGTGTAACTTCTAGAAACCACTGATGGTTTCTGCCAAAGGACTCAAAGAGACTGGTAAGTTATTGTTGTACACTATATCACTGTAATAAGTTTCAATAATTTATATTCGTAAACCAGGGTGGTAGGGAGGTGCTAGGGAGGACTGGTGTCCTCAGAGGTTCAAGTAAGCACTTGAACACAAGGAGTTGTAGCTTCCTTCTAGTTGGTGCTAGAGAAACCAGGGAGTTGGTGCTTCCTTCTAGTTGGTGCTAGAAAAACCAGGGAGTTGATGCTTCCTTCTAGTTGGTGCTAGAGAAAACGGAGAGTTGGTGCTCTCAGTGAGTAGCGACTTGCAAAACAGAGGTTGCAGCCTCATTACGAGTTGGTGCTCATATGTATGATAATGTAAAGAATGTAAATATTACTTATCATATAAAGAAGAATAGGTTTTTACCCTATATGGGTTTCCTCAAGAAAATCTATCTCTGTGTATCTCATATGTGTGACTGATACTAAATATGCTATTGCTTATTTCCCTGCATCATTTTGATTGTCATTGAGTGCTTTGTAAAGAATTAAAAATAAGTATAATTGTTCAAGCTCGGTAAACAACTGATTCACCACCCCCCTCTCAGTTGTCTGACAATTGGTATCAGAGTCGGCCCCTTTTATCTAAAGGTAGATCCTATAGCTTAAACATGTCAAGCCATGAAGGACATTCAACCAATAAGGCCCCTCTGTTCAATGGAACAAACTTTGCCTTCTGAAAAGTTAGAATGAGAACCTACATAATGGATTTAGGTGCAGATGTTTGGAATGTGGTAGATATTGGTTATGTGAAGACAATTGTACTAGCTAATAAGGATGACAAACTAGAATTTAGCTTCAATGCTAAGGCTATGAATGCTATCTTGAGTGGCCTTGCAGAGGCAAAATTCATAAAAGTTATGCATCTAGGAACTGCCAAATAAATGTGGGACAAACTCATTAAAAGTTATGAAGGTAATGAGAAGGTAAAGGATGCCAAGCTTCAAACCTACAGAATGTAGTTTGAACAGTTGAAGATGAAAGAAGATGAAACTGTTGGAAAATACTTTTTGAGAGTAGAAGAAATGGTAAATGCAATGAAAGCACTTGGTGAAACAACTGAGGAACCTTCTTTAGTTAAGAAAATCTTGAGATCTCTCCCAGATAGGTTCAATCTGAAGGTCTCTGCTATAGAAGAGCTGAATGATCTAAAAACTTTGGAGTTTGATCGACTTCTAGGAACATTGACTACATATGAAATGAGAATAGTTAAAGATAAACCCACCTCCAGAGAAGCATCATTTAAGGCAAACAAGAATGAGGATTCTGAGACCGATGAAATTGAATAAAAATTTGTGAAGAGACTGAAGAAGGGATCAGGAAAATACAAAGGTAAACTACCTTTCAAATGCTTCAACTGTGGTAGGATAGGTCATTTTGCAAATAAATGTCCCCACGAAGGAAAGGATCAGACATGTGATGATGAGGAGAAGTACAAAGACATAAATTTCTTTAAAGAGAATAACTTTAAGAAGAAAAGTCTTTGCGTAAACAATGATGATGACCCTTCAGATGATGAAGACAATGATTCATGTATTGAATATAAACTAAATGACTTCATACTTATGGCCAAAGAGGACTATGATAATCACAGCACAGGGAGTGATGTTAATGAAGAAGAGGTTGTGGTTGACATGGGAGGAGAACTGATCAGTGCACTGGAAGAGATTGACAAACTAAGAATCAAGAACAGAAAGCAAAGACAATTGTTGATACAGTTCGAGAAAGACAGTAAAGAACCTGATGAAGACCTTGTCCTACTAAAAGTAGAATTAGAAGAGGCAAATAAAATCGAATATATACCGAAACGACAGTTATCAAAAAAGAAGGTAAGATGTGAAGCATTAGAACAAGAAGTAGTGAAAACTAGGAAAGAGATGGAGAAGTTTCAAGCCTTGTATAATCAGAATCTTTCAAGTATCAGAGCCTCGGAAGGATTACCCACCATTATGAATCAGCAAAGGAATCCAAAGCTAAAAACTGGTTTTGGTTATGAAGAGGGATCAAGTAGTTGCAAGCCAAGAAATGAAGAACCCATAAAGTTTGTCAAATTTACAACCAATGACAACAACAAACCTACAGAAACAAAGGAAGACAATCAGTCTCCCAGGACGAGTAAGGAAAAAGGTGCCAGGACTGAATCTGTAGAACAAAGAAATAGTGCGCTCCCTGCTGAAAGATGTTATGAGCATGGAAGAAATCGATTTGCTCAAAGAAGACAACCATTTTCCAGGTACAAAGAATTTTTCTATGGCTATTGTTTCTACTGTTCTAACTTTGGTCACAAAGCTATAAATTGTTCCTTAAGACTTAGACATGAGAAATTAAAATTTCAAAGGAATAAATACTTGCCACAACAGAGAATGATGCAGCCAAATAACAAACCTTCACAGATTGCAAATTGCCAAATTAAGTCTAGGGACAGCTGAAGAAAGATTTATATGGGTTAAAACAAGCCCCTCGAGCCTGGTATCACAGACTGGATACGTATCTCAAAGACAAAGGGTTCAAGAGAGGAACAACTGACAACAATCTGTATATTAAAACATAGGATAATAATTTTTTCATCGTATTAGTCTATGTAGATGACATCATCTTCGGATGTAATAAGGATCCATTGGTATAATGGTTTGCTTCTGCCATGGAATCTGAGTTTGAAATGTCTATGATAGGAGAACTGTCATTTTTTCTTGGTCTGCAAATTACTCAAAGGTCTGAAGGGATGTTCATTTCTCAAGAAAAAAATCTAAGAGAAATGCTGAAAATATTTCAAATGGAAGACTCCAGACCTGTGGGTACACCTATGGTTACTGGATGCAAATTAAGCAAGGATGATGACTCACCTGATGTTGATCAAAGTTCATATAGATCAATGATAGACAGCCTGCTGTACATCACAACATATCGCCTAGACATAATGCATGCTGTAGGAATGGTAGGAAAATTTCAGTCTGCACCTAAACAGAGTCATTTGCAAGCTGTCAAAAGAATATTCAGGTATTTGAAAGAAACAATGACTTATGGTCTGTGGTATCACAGAAATCAGAATTTTCAGTTAACTATTTATTCAGATGCAGATTGGGCAAACTGTGTTGATGAGAGAAAAAGCACTAGTGGAGGAGCATTCTTCCTTGGTGACTCATTCGTAACATGGCTTAGTAAAAAGTAAGGTTCCATTTCTTTATCAACCACAGAGGTAGAGTAGATTGTTGTTGCTACATATTGCACTCAGGTATTATGGATGATTCAGACACTTGCAGACTTGGAGGTAAAATACGCTACACCGATCCCAATTCATTGTGATAACACTAGTGCCATCTGTGTGTCTAAGAATCATGTATTCCACTCCAAGACCAAGCATATTCCCATCAAATACCATTTTCTGAGAGAGCAAGTCACTAATCAGGTTGTTCAGGTTCAGTACATTCCAACCATAGAACAAATTGCAGACATCTTTACTAAACCCTTATGTAAGACACCTTTTGAATATCTCCGACAGAAGATGGGTGTCATTCCATCTCACACCTAAGAGAGTCGATCTTGCTAGGGGGAGTTTTGTATTGTTTGAATATCTAATGCCTCCTAAAAATTACTGCAACATCTCAGGGGGGGAATATTTTCTTTGACATTAATGTCAAAGGGGGAAAAAGGGAGTGGTCTGGGACGGATGCTATAGTTGGAGGTCCAAACGGATTAGCGAAGATGATCAGGGTTGCCATCAATTCCAAAGGGGGAGGTTGTTGGCAAGTTTTCAGGCAGGTGAGATTGTCATTGATGGAAAGATCAGAGTATGCAGCTATGGATCCCATTGAGAATTCCCGATGAACATCAGATCTGAGCCAGAGGTCTGACCGGCGTTGGATCTAAGCGAACCTGCACGCTCTTTAACGAGCAAGGTGACATGCGAAACCCCGAAAAATCAAAAAAAGGCACCTCAACGAAGACTCCATTTCGGAGTTTCGGTTACTGCAAGATGGAGAAGTCAAGAGTCGAGACTCTCCAACACAGGAGTCTTAAATTCACGAAATGTGAAACCCCGAAATCGTGAAACAGTTGCATCGCTTGAAGTTTCGGCTACTGGAGCTTCGGATACCGAGAGATAGAGATGTTATGATTTTCGTCATCAGGAGTCGTGAAGTGCTGAAATGTGAAATCCAAAAAACCCAAAATAGGCACACCACTCGGAGTATTGAATACCGGGATTTCGGTTACTGGGAGATGGAGATGTCAGAAACTCTCATCAACAGGAGTGTCAAAATTGCGAAATGCGAAATGGTGAAATGATGTGAGACGTTGGTTCGAGGAGATCGTCAACCGTTGATCCGACTCCATTTCGAAGTATTGGATACCGATATTTCGGATACCGGGAGATGGAAATGACAAAGACTCTCATCGTAAAGAGTCCTGAAGTCGCAAAACCCAAAGTCGTGAAATGATAAAGACTCCATATCGGAGTTTTGGATACCGGGAGTAGGAGGAGTCAAGAGTGAAGACTCTTCATCACAGGAGTCCCGAAATCGTGAAACCCGAAGTCGCGAAATGTCACAGACTACATACTGGAGGTTCGGATACGAGGAGTTGGAGATGTCAAGGTCTTTCACCATAGGAATACCGAAATGCCGATTCATCGAAATGAAAAATACTAGATTACCGGACCATTGATCTGACTCCATTTTGGAGTTCCAGATACCAGGAGTTGAAGTGTCAAAACACTTCACCACCAAGAGTGCCAAAATGTCGAAATGCCGAAACGCGAAATTGTGAAATGCACGTTCAACTAAGGCTGAGGTCATAGCCGTTGGTCACATCGGCGGAATATGGGGCAAGGAGTTAGTGAATACAAGCTCCTTTTCGGAGTTTCGGGGGTCGGGAAATGGAGAGTACTAAAATCCTCCACCACGGTGATCCCGAAATGTCGAAGAGCGGAATGTCGAAATGAATGCAAGATTTAGAGAAGTTAATCCAATGGTGCAGATGAAACTCAAGAAGATCGGAGGGCTACTGTAGCACTTCTCAGTGTAACTGCTAGAGACCACTGATGGTTTCTGTCAGAGGACTCGAAGAGACTTTTGTATTATTTCCAGAGGAACTGAAGGGTCACAAGGAATCTGCCAGTAGGAGAAAAGACTGTTCGTGGAGGCTATTGACAGCTGGAAGAGAATTGGAGCCATTAACTACGACAAAGAGGTTGAGGTCGACTACATCAGAAGATGAAGAATCGCAACTGCCTATGATGTGAAGCAATTTGATCATGACACCCAATGATGATGGATAGATGGGCTTAACAAACAGAGAAGCTGAAGAGTTTCCATAATGAAGAGGCAGAGCACTCGACATGCAGAGGAGGCAGAACCATTGCATAAAGAGGATGCACAATATGCACAGTGTGTATAAGAATGTGGAGAAAATAAAAGATTGGGTTGTTGTTGTTGTGAGTGATGCATGTGTGAAGAAGGAGGTGGGGTGCAGCAGTTGAAATCAACAAAAGACAAAAGGTGCATTGAATGGGAATGGTGCAGAAAGAACAAGAGGCAGAAGAAAAGAAAAGTGCAATGGATGCATGTAGGAAGACTGTGAGGAAGATAGAGCAGCGAAATCTTGCAGAATAGTGATGAGACTAGTAAGTTGTTGTTGAACACTATATCACTGTAACAAGTTTTAGTAATTTATTTTCATAAACCAGGGTGGTAGGGAGGTGCTAGGGAGGACTGTTGTCCTCATAGGTTCAAGTAAGTGCTTGAACATAGGAAGTTGTAGCTTCCTTCTAGTTGGTTCTAGAGAAACCAGGGAGTTGGTGCTTCCTTCTAGTTGGTGC
>WSFP011648283.1:0-10133 GCA_009831015.1 Picea engelmannii | reverse complement strand
ACAGCTTGTCGTGGTACTCATGCACAGTTTTTTCTTGGGTTGGACTCCAAGCCCAATTCATCAAAGGAAAAGGTGTCATGGAGCATATTGCGTCCATGATATACGCGGACATGAAGAATCCGGATGGTCTCCCGGCTGCTTTTCTCTCCCGGTACTCTGTGACCCTGTTGAAAAGACTGTCGGAGAGAATTTTCGCCCAATTGAATGAGGAACCTTCTGCTACCCGAAAGATGAGAGGTACCCACTGGATGTAAAAATGTGCAGTATCTTCCCATCCAAAAAGCCGACAAGTCATCATCGCCACATACATATACTGTGGCTCCAATGAAGAAATCGAATACACACCCTTGTCATTCGCTCTGAATGTTGCAGAGCGCGAGACCCAATCTTTTATCAAACCAGGCATGGTTTTGTCATATTCCTCGCATTCCTTCTTTTTGAATTCCTCCAGGAATTCTTTGCCATATGTATATTCAGAAGTTGTTGGGATCTTATACATAGATTGGATATGCTCTAGTCTGAAAGTTCCGACCATGACCTGTCAGTCATTCACGATAGTTTTGGCGGGCAGGTCGACGTGATCCAATGCCCATCGGATCATGTCGTAGTATGGGAGAAACCGAGGTCTAGTTGCAAACAGGTGCATTCCCGACTGAACAATTGTCTTATACTTAGTGTTCAGGTCATCCTTTACAATATCATTGTCATCGTCATCCGAGTCTGAATAGTTTACCAACTCGGATTGCAGAATGTCTGAAATAAATGACCAAGTGGGTATTGATCCACCAGTCCGTGGTGAAGTATCTGAGACGTTGTATGGACCCTGCGCTGCAACCTCGACATTTGCTTTCACTGCTCTCCTTGGGGCCATGGCTGACGCTTGCTTTTTCTCTCTTCTGCAATAAACCTGTGTATACATGCGGAAATGAGTTCCCTCGGAGCAAGGTGAGCTCTGTGCGCTTATGAGAAATATTTTTTTTTAAAAGAATGAAACTCTCGTATATATTTGAAAACTTTGTACCCTTTGAAATAAGTCTGTCAAATCGAAAATAAAACCAAATTTAATGTATAAATCCGATCTTATTTACTCATGGATTTACCCTAATTCTTCATTAATGTCATCAATGTTCGGTGTCTTGACAGGCAATCGGGTTATGGAGGGCAAGTAAATTCCTCGTGAAGTGTGCCAACCTCGATACGCAGGACGTATCTCACTTAATTTTAAAATTTCAAATTTAACAACGTTAACCATTTTCTCGCCTTTCGCTGTATCGTGAATTTTCTTTTCATATTTTGACTCTTCAACTCGCGAGGTTGCGAGTGCCGATTTTTCCTTAATTAATAATAACCATGATTTGGCACATTCTTAATTATATAACTAACCTAATCGTCATATCGCGATTCGGGAATTTGAAGACTGACTTTTGGAAGAATGATATGTCGAGTTGGGATATCGCGATGTGGCGATAATTAAGACTCAAATTAAAAGAAGGAAATCTTAGATTAGGCGACTAATTAATCTCGCTATAATTATGTCGCAACTTCGTGAATCGAATTTTTAGACACCTTAACTCGATGAAAGAAAGTGTCGAGTGACGAAGTGCCAAGAACCAAATTTAAACATGGTTAGTTTTTTACCCTTAGTTTCTAACCAAGGTTATCACAAAGTCATCGTGTTCTCGGCTATCGGGGCTGCAAGAACAAAAACTCAGGTCTGATGGATGTCGAGGCGCAAAACCCCGACGACGTCTAATCAAAGGTTAAAGATTTTACCCTAGTTAAAGCCTTGGACGAAAATTAGAACCGAATTCGCATTTTCGTGACTCGGGACTTGTGAATTCAAAAAATAAAGTGTCTGACTTGCGAGACCCCGAAATAAAACAAAAGAGCAAACATAATTTGCGAAAAATGGACCCCTTTTGAAAGTGACAAAGCATTGCTATTCATGGGACAAGATTTCAGAGCTTTATGATTTCAGAAGGAGAAGAAAAGCAACTTTAGATCTCAAGTATCAAAAATTGAAAATTGCGCGAGGTGAAAAACAAGGGCGGCTCCAACATAGGCTCCAACTAGGGATCCCGCTTCCCTGTGAGGCGGGAAGAATAGTAGACCAGGTGCCAAAATTGGGTAAATAGAGTCACAGGCTAATATCAACAGAAAAATCGAGGAAAAAGATATAAGGGGAGGGAAATTTCGCTTGGAACCCCAGAAATTTTTTCGAACTCAAATACTCTTTCTAAACACAGCTAAAGTCACTTTCGCAATTTTCCTTTTCTCGCTACTAAGTTTGGGGAACGCTTTAAGACAGTCGTAACGCTCCTAGGATATTCAATAGGTCTTGTGATTCTTAGCTTGCATCAAAAGAATGATATTATATAATCTAAAATAGGGAACTCCTATCGGAATTTGGGGAAATGATCAGGTTTTTAGAAAGCGTTGATTACCAGAGTAGATTGATGTTTACGTATAATAGCCTTACATATCTCTCATACATTGCTTCACTTCCAGCGAGCCTATTTAGTACCCCGGTGAAGTTGTCTGACCCTTTTTCACTGAACTTCTTTTCACCACTTCGGAAAATATTTATGCGTTTAAACGCTAAGACGAGGGCAATCATTTCTGAATTTCCTTTCACCACCTGTCTTAGTATTTACTTTTAAAACACGAAGATGGGAGCAATCAGTTTATATCAGGGTTGAGATCTGTGTAATATTTTTTATCAGAGGTCTGTCAACTTATTTTGATTTACTCGGTATCAACCTTCCTTTGACCCTCACAAGACCTTTAGTTCTTAGGGAGACAAGGGAGAATAAATAACACTTTTAAGGGACATCCTGTTCAAGTAAGCTTTGAATTTTTCGACGCTGTTGAAAAACCTAGGAAAGTTAGGACCACTATAAACGTTCCTTAACTTAGCAAAATATCAAGTAGTTGTGAGGACCGACTTTCTTATTAAGATCTGTTCCGAAATCCCTGAGGTTTAAAACGAAAAACTTTTACTCCTTTGCAAAAAACTCGGGAAGATAGTGACTTGCTAAAGTTAGGCTCCAAATATAGACAGAAAACAAGGTAGCAATTCAATGGCTTAATATACAAAAGGTGACAACAGTTCAAGATTGGTTTTCAGATATATTTTGGAACAAAATTTATGACTGACTGTTTTTGGATTTTAATATATTCACTCAAATTATTTGGTTTGAGGATTATGAAGTCAAAAATAATCCCATTATCTACTTTTTATATTTCAATTTGAACAATATTACCTTAGATTGCTAAAACAACCTTTCATGACCTGAGTATTGAAAAAACTTACCTCTGTCTTTTCTTTTCCATTTCTTTGTGGGCTACAAATTATCTTATGTATCACATGTTTTATGTCGTCCTATTTCCCACACCGATCTACACCTTATTTCTTCAGCAAGTTTCATCTGCAGCTGGAATCCTGCAAAAACAAATACGAATTTGATTTAAAATGCGTTGAGAATTTAGGAAGGAAAACCAAAAATTGAAAATAAATGCTTGAGCAAAAACATAAATATGTACAAAAACTCATAATAAAATTTATTTATTTACAATTATATATATACAATTTCTTATTTTTCATTTTATTTTATTTCCTTTTTCATCCGACGACTGTTAATTCATGTAGTGCTTTAGATATCGCCCGTTGACAGGGGCACTGAGAACTTCTCCATCAATATTTTCTAGGAGAAAGGAATTTTTTCCTTCTGGAGCTGAGACCCTGAATGGTCCATACCAAAGGTGGTCAAATTTGCCATGCTTCGTGGCTTCTTCCCTTCTCGCATCCCATCTTAACACCAAGTCACCCGGGAAAAACTCTATGTCCTTTTCTTTGAGATCGAACAATGCTTTCATATCATCCTGGTATTTCGTCATTCTCTCATCAACCTCCACTCTGAGCTGTTGAACCTCAATCAGTTGGTTAATTCTTCTGATTAGATGATTGGGCTCTTCGTTTTGATCTTGCCATAATTTCATTACTGGCAATGCTAAGTTTATAGGCAGAACCGCCTCGGTCCCATATACCATCTGAAACGGTGAAATGCCGATAGACCTTTTAGTGCTGATGCGGTTTGCCCATAATGCGTGCTTCAAATGGACATGCCAGGACCTCTTGTTTTCGTTTAGTACCTTTTTTATTACGTTTAATAGGCTCTTATTAGATGATTCAGCCAGCCCATTTCCTTGAGGGTAATAAGCAGTGGAATGGCCGAGAATGATACTGTACTTTTGGCAGAAGTCGACCATAGACATGGACTTGAAAGCCTGGGCGTTGTCAGTAACGATCTTTTGGGGACACCCGAATCTTGATAAGATGTTATCTTCCAAGAAGTCGATCACCACCGAGTCTGTTGCCCTTTTAGTTGGAATTTCTTCCACCCATTTTGTAAAATAATCTGTGGTCGTTAAGATCCACTTATGCTGAGCACTGGAATGGGGATTAATTTCCCCTATAAAGTCTAATCCCCATTGTTGAAATGGGGCTTCAGTTTTGACTGGAACGAGTGGTAGTGCAGGGAGTTTCTGCTTACCAGTGAATATTTGACACGAGTAATAGGCACGTACTTTGGCATTAATGTCCGAAAATAGTTTCGGCCAATAATATCCGTCCCTCGGGATCTTGTAGGCCGTGGCTCTCCAGGCATGGTGTCCTCCATAGATTCCTTCATGAAATTCCTCTATGACCCGTGGAGTTTCCATCTCAACCAGACAGACCAGTAAGAACCCGAGTGGATCCTTCCAGTATAGTTGATTCTCTGAGATGCAATACTTTACAGCATGGAGTTTTAGAGTTTTGTATTTGGCTGGTGTTAGTCCATCTGGACATTTCAGGTTTAACAAATAGAAAACTATATTTTTATACCATCCTAACGACATGAATTTTTCTTCAACCTTGTTTGGATATGTCTGGTCATCTGGCTCTTGCAAATGTGTATCTTCGTCTTCCCCTTGTAGGCAATTGATGTCAAGAGCTCTAAGGTTCGACTCAGCCAAGAGTTTGGCCAGACCCTTTCCTTTTATCAATTTAGTTGGCTTGATTTCCAGATCAAATTCTTGTAATTTAGCGAGCCAGCGCCCTCGTTTTCCATCACTATCCGGCTGTACCAATATATCCTTCACAGCACTGGTTGGTACGTACGCGATAATTTTTGAATGCAGAACGTAATTTTTGAATGCTTTTAGCGCTTTCACCATTGCATACGCCTGTTTTTCTATTATATCATATTTTAGCTCGGCGTCTCTCAGGCTCTTGCTAAAAAACGCGATCGGGCGTTCGAATCCTTCATCATCTTTTTGCAGCAACACCGCGGCAATAGTATGTTCAGAAGCGAATGAGAAGATGATGAAATATTTCAAATAATCTGGGCTTGTTAACATAGGTGCTTCGCTGATGAATTTTTTAATACGTTCAAACGACGCCTTAGCTTCGGTCGTCCAATTTACTCTGCTATCTTTCTTCAGCATTCCTGTGATCAATTTGACAATCTCAGCAAAATTTGGTATAAACCTTCGTAAAAATTTATTGTACCTAAGAAAGATTGAATTTCTTTAACGTTTCTAGGAATACTGATAGTTTGTATCACTTCAACCCTCTTAGGATCAATCTTGATCCCATCTTTAAATACGATATGCCCCAAAAGCTTACCTTCCTGTATAGAGAAATGTGATTTCTTTGGGTTCAAAGATAGGCCATACCTGCGGCATTTTTCGAAAGTCTGTTTTAAATGGATCAAATGTTCTTCATCGGTTTTAGAGAAAACCGTCAAATCATCAAGGTAGATTACTATGAACTTGTCTCTTTCTCCAACGAAAGCGATATCCATGGCACGCTGGAAGTTATCCCCTGCGTTCATTAAACCAAAAGGCATTTTATCATACATGAATGTACCCCATGGTGTGGTGAAAGCGGTTTTTTCTCTGTCTTGCTGGTTCATGGCGATTTGGTTGTACCCAGAAAACCCATCTATCATAGACATCCGATTTTCTCCAACTACCCTTTCCAGGACGTGATCCATTTTAGGAAGTGGATAATTATCTTTAAGAGAGGACCTGTTCAAGTTCCGGAAATCTACACACAGTCTGATTTCTCCGTTCTTTTTTCTGACAGGGACCAAATTTGCCACCCAGTCTGAGTATCTTAGAGGTACAATTATTTTCGCATCTAAGAGCTTCTTAACTTCCTTTTCAATAACAGGTAACAAAATGGGGTTGAACTGCCTGAGCTTCTATCTAAAAGGTTTAACTACGGGATTCAAAGGTATCTTGTGCTCAATTATAGAAGTATCATATGTTCGAAGCTCATCATAGAACCAGGCGAAAACATCTTTACTGCTTGAGTAAGTCTCTATACTGGTCTTTTACCTTGGGAGGGAGGAATTTAGATATCTTTACGATTCGGGCTTCTTTTCCAGTTCCTATGTCGCAATCCTCCACTTCTTCTGGTTGGGGCTGCAAATTGGATTTTACAGGTATGTCATTGTGATCGAAGAGTCTTTCTAAAGGTATTAAGCCTTTCGGGATCTGGTTGTTCTTAAGGACCAACATGCGATGGTCCGCTATTTTATTTCRAAAGGTTTCAGGATCTTCATCCTCTTGCATAATCCACATCGGGTCATTTTGGTTTTCTTGGTCTGGATGAGTTTCAGAGAACTCACCTATTTCCCTAAGAAATTTCTGAATTTGTTCATCRTCTTCAAAGATCTGCCAGTGTCGGACATTGTCTGGTATAGAGGGTTTATATCTGATTTCAATATGATATTTCAGTTTAACATTCGTGGGAGGGGAAAAGGTCGAGGCTGCCTTAGCCAATGCGTCAGCATGTAGATTCTCTGTGCGAGGAATAAAATGGACTTTTATAGATGAGAAAAAATTCTCCATTAAATCCCAGGCGCAATTTCTGTACGTTCTCAATCTGGGATGTTTGGCTAGGTATTGTCGGTTTACTTGTTTTACTATCAATTCAGCGTCATCGTAAACCTCCAAGTTTTTTATGTTTAACTTCTTGGCAGCCTATAAACCTAAGATTAATGCTTCATACTCGCATACGTTGTTGGTGTAATCTATGTCCCACTGCAAGCGATATGAGAAAGGAATGGTAAGCTTACCTTCAGGTGCTATCAAAAGTATGCCAGCACCAGCTCCTTCAGAAGATGAAGCGCCATCGAAGTACATTTTCCAGAGACCACTTTTGCATAGTTCTTCAGTCAAGGGGCTAAGATCTTCTTGCTTCATATCAAGTTCTTCTGGACATCTATCTAAACCATCATCAAAAGACAATATGCAATTCCCCAGATCTTGGTCTGCAACATAAATGGGAAAGTTGTTTGGATTCTGAGGATCACTGACAGTATATGCCAATCTTGTTTCTCTGTACAACCGGGTAAACTGACCACCGAATATAGGAATTGTGGCATATGACATGTCCAATTGTAGAGAACCCCCCAACTTGGCTCCCCATGATCTGGATAACAATATACCATATTTGGGGGGAATATCTGCAATAACCACATCCATCAAGACACTCTTGACCAGGACCTGAGCTAGGGTAACAACCAGATTTTTTATCATTCCCATACATTTAACCTTTCTCGAATCGAAAGAGTATAGGTCTCCATAGGGTCTAGTGATTTGGAGCCCCAGCCTCTCCATTATAGTTTTGGGCATAACATTATGTGAAGCCCCGGAGTCTAACATGCATTTATGCAGTAACTGGTCATGTATATTCAGGGTGATATAGAAAGGAGCGACATTGTCTTTGAATCCCTCAAAATGAGGACCAAAGGTGATGTTAGGTCTGTCATCTTCTAGGTTGATAACGTCGGAGTGACTTTATGGCTCATAAACACCTATTACTTTGGAAATTTGCTTCCGATAAGTGGGGTTTTTTGCTAATTCTACCAAAGGAATCGGTATCTTAATTTTATTTAATTCATTTTCAAAATTGTAAGATGTATTGGCCTTATTCGCTTCTTTGGTTAAGAGTTCCAAGATTTTTTCTTCCGACTTGTTTGTCTGGATCGCTTTATCACTCGTGACCTTAGTCGCGGATGTAACTTTGTCTATCGGCCCTGTTTTCTTTGTTTGGGTTTCAGCTTTTTTTACCTCAGATTCTTGAGTCTTTGTTATCTTGACTCTATTGTTGGGTAACAATGTCTCTTCCAAAGGAGGTTTATAAGATTGATCCCTTGGCAGGATTTTCTTAGGTTGGTGAGTTGAGGTGGGCTTATTTTTTGATCTCAGATTGTATTTGGGTTGAAAATCAGTCGCTATCATTTTTGTTTTTGGTTGAGATACGCAGAGGTCAATATGATCACCTTCTTCTTCTTTATTAGACGGTTGAGGAGTATTTAAGGATTTCTCATAATCATCCCTAGTCAGAAATGGCTGCGAACACTCATCACCGAAACATGCAACTTCATCTTCTGAATCTCCGAAATCTTGGAGGTCACTTGCTCCTATAAAATTTTCATTTTTTAGTGGAGCTTGTATTTTTTGATCTTCATTCTTTATTTGCCTCTGTTGATTTTGGAGATTTGGGTTTCTCCTGAAGTCCCTTTTGTTAGAAGAATCGGCTTTAGCCTGATCCAACTCCATCCTAGAGATTTTGTTAGAAAGCTCTTTAATTACCCGGGCCATATCATCCACTCTATCGTCAGTGTATCTATTTGACCTGGAAGGACCTGCTGGTTCCCTATAGCGTCTGTTTTCACAGTTGGTTGTTTCTACTTTAGGCTTTAACTTACCTGAAGCCATCATATTAGATTATATTTCAACGGCATCGTCTTGCATTCTATTTAGAGTGGCTCCTCTTCTTTCTCGCAAAAGCAATGCAAAATCAGGTTTGAAAGCTCCCGCAAAGGTTACTTTGGCTGAGGGTTCGGAAGGTTTAACAGCGGCTGGAATTTTATTATACAGTTTGTTGAATCTCAAAATAAATTCCATAACTGTTTCTGAGTTCTTTTTCTTCAGAGACCCAAACTCGGTAAGGTAGTATAAGTGATCCTTTCGCTCTCCCCATTGTCTGAGGAAAGCGTCTTCCAAGGCGTTATATGTCCGAATAGACGCTGCAGGAAGACTCCGAAACCAAGTTCGAACCTGTCCTTCGAAGGTTTGGACAAGTAGTCTCGAATAGACGTCTTCGTGCTCAATACCGCATATGTCTGCGAACTGGTCAAAGAAGTTTATATGCTCAGCTGCGGTTATATCTCCCTCCCCAGTGAACTTAGGAAGATTTTTGATGTAGTTGTCAGGTAAATCATGGAGGGGAACGGGCAAAACCAGGGGATCATATCTCACTGCTACTTTTGCAAATACTCCAGGAGGAGGGACATTTGGATTTCCTCCACCTCCTCCTCCAACGCCTGCCATCGACTTGGGAGTAGGAAATGGGGGTGTAACACACTCTTTTGAATCAGGTAAAACTAGGAAGTTCTGATGAAGAAAGGATGGTATGTCAAATGATAACGATCTTTCCAAAGGACCTTTTCCCTTGTTTATAGATGGGAAAGTTTGATGTGGCTCACTCCTAAATTCTGAGTAGTCTGTTTCCATATCTTTGGTATCAGACAGAGGGTTGTAGGAAGTAAGGGGTTCTGAAGGGAATTTAGTCTTTAAAAGTGGATTCTCGAGTTTTTTGACCGAAGCGGTTGCCTCAAACGAGCCTCTCGCTCTTAAAATTTTCTCAAGATTATTAACAGGCGCAATCAGCTTGCCACCCGGGTTCTGTCTGGTATGCTTTCTACCAGACGCCAGTTTGTGTTTCAGTGGAGTCGCCAAGTGAAAGATTTAAAAAAGCCTTAAAACTTTGTGCACTCTATGTTCACTATCAAAGAGTAACACTATCAACGAAATAGTTTGTCGTTTTCCCAGGGAAAATATTTCGTAACTTCGCTTCCCGGCAATGGCGCCAGTTTGATGTTGTTCCTGAGTCTGTACCTAAGGCTTTAAAGTACAGTGTCAAGGCATCCAAAAGTATACAAAAGGTTGATACAGGATTATACTAACCTTCGGTATGGAAACTAATAAGGGTTTCTACGTTCTTGTTGTCTAGCTTCCAACTGTTCCTGGGTGGTAATATCTTGCTCAATGGCTGCCCATGAACGTTCTAATTC
>WSFP011645503.1:0-11931 GCA_009831015.1 Picea engelmannii | reverse complement strand
TCACATATATGACACACTTTGGGTGGTTGAATGGGTTATTTAGGTTTTTTACTGCATTTGATAACTTGAATTTAACATGCGTGGTGATTTTGCATGTGGTTTCAGGTGGAAAAACTTGTTTGAGATATATTGAATAGTCAAGCAATTACAATAATGACATTCATGTAAAAAACTTCACACGCAGACTACATGCATGTAAAAATAACCAAACCAATCTTCAACTAGACCGTCAAATGACTAGATCTATATTGGAATACTAGTAAAAGCATGGAACAATACCTAGAACTAACAAGTGTCGCCAGATCATTGGCATGCAATCTCGATCTGTGACATGTGTGGGTTTACCGTTGCATTCAGCGCTAGATCTATTGTCGGAAGATGAATCTAATGCATGCATGAGCAATAATCCTCTGAATATGATGAGATTTGTCCTAATGAAGTCACCTTCTTCCTTAGAAGACTCGCCCTAGATAGATCTGCTAATGTTATGCTCCTAGATCTCTCTATCACTACCGAAATTAATTTTTCCAACTGTTGGGAATGCCCTCACGTTTGTTAACACTAAAAGAGTCACCCAAATAGATTCCACCATCAAAATTTTATGGAACCTATCTTGAATGAAGTGCCTTGTCTTCCTCTCCAATGGGTCGAAAGGAATCTGGCTCGTTATCCCTCTGGATGAGTAGATCTAAGAATATGTGATCTCTCTTATGTATGTGTAGTGTCCCCAAGTCCGAGCCCCATTGAAAACCATGTTCTAAAAGAAATTGTAATTATGTTTTATAGGCTGGTGAGCCAAGTTTTTATAAGCTGGTGGCTTATGTGTTTGTTAGGCCACGGAGCATAAGGGTTGCAGGCCAAGGGCCTGATTTTGTACCTGAATGTATGCAGCACATTAATAAAATATTAACACCACCATGGGCAAACCGACCGCGATGAATGAGTTAAGGGGGATGAAGCATCCATAGAGAAGGCAAGGAATTAGGGGTTGGAAGGTGGGAAAGGGGCTAAGTGTTGAGCCTGGGGGTTATGCCTAGGGGGCTTAAGCCTGGGAATAATATTTTAATATTATCCCAAAAAGACATGTGCATTTTATGTTTTATCCTAAGTTTCTATCAAGGGGAGGACGTACAAGGGTGATGTGTGCGGGTGGAATGCATGCAGTTCCATGGGTGACAAGTGTCAACCCTGGCGCATGCGAATAAAACAGCCAAGATGAGCCATGAGAAGGATTCCTCCTCCATTCTACATGATTGCCTGAACACGTATGGAGCCCTGGATAGTACGACCAACCCGACTTCTACAGAGAAATCCGTGTGCATTCCTAAGAGTCGAAAATACCGTGTTGTCTTTGATAATCCGTGTGCATCCTCTGTCCAATTGATCGACCCCGTCTGTGGAGGCTCTGCTCCGAAGTAGTGACCCTGAACCATTCCGCCATTGTTGAACCAGTTGGAAAGCATGTGTTTGGCTCTGTAAATCCATGTACACCTATATTCTATGAGACGAGAAGCCTGTGTTTGTTTCTAAAGAGTCGGTTTCACCTCTGTTTTGAGTCGTGGAGTCTATGTCGACCCCTGCAGGAATTACTCATCATGCATTCCCATGAACCATCACTATGAGGCCCCGAGCCCTTACTGAGCCTGTTTGAGAGGTCGTCTTTGTATTTTCGATTGGCTATGGTGACCACGCAGAGTTGGACTGCGCATGGCTTGATGGCCAACGCAAGTTGTGATTGAGCCTGTGTGTCATCTCTCTCTAGGTGAGGGAGGTGGTTGTTGTTGGAAAAGGTTTCTTCCAGAGAGTGTCCAACACCAGCTTCGGGCTCTGAGACTTTCTGATCCAGCCTATTGCTGAGACCCAGAGAGGGAGGTTAGCACCGATGGACTGTGCTTGTGAAGGTGTATACTCCCGGGCAGAACAGGCATGTGGGGAATGAGAGTATAGTAGTAGTGGGCATAAGATGGCATCTTGGGAAGAATCCTTCCAGATTTTCTGTGCTATTTTCCCTGTAACCTCAGCCTAGCCTAGGATTCCTTGCCTTGGGGTGGAGCTTAGTCCCAACTCAGGGGTGACCCACTGCTAAGCTAATGAGCAGTGCAGTCTAAGGCTGGGAGGTTTGTGGAAAGTCTGCACTTGGTTGGTGGAGTCTACCACTGTTAAAAAGATAAGTATCTGATCATGCTTTAATCATGTTTTGCATGACTGTGTTGCTTATGTTATCATGAATTCCGTTGTGTGTATGAATTAATGTTAAATGTTATTGATTGTTAATTATAGCAGAAAATCTTATGTTTACTCTGAGTTTAATTGAATCTCTTGATTAAATGCATGTTATTATATAATGCCTGTATGAGTTATGTACTAAGTGGTGTTATAGTATCCTTTTAAGAGCGATTAATCTATGGTAGCCGAAAAGGTGCGCTACAGTTTGGCATCAGAGCCAAGGTTTCGACACTGAGCCTAGATGGGCCAGTGGAGTAGTCTTTGGACCGAGAGTGCGAAGGAAATTGGGTCTGGGAGGCCAATTTCGGACCCTGCTTTGCTTCGAAGTGTCAAGGAGTTGCTTGACGATTTTTTAAGCTCAGGAGGTTTAGCGGCGTGTGAAACCGCAGCTGGTGTGGTCTATGGCCACGGGGAGATAGGTCTCCACACCAATAGCATTAGAACCTTAGGATTTTCTCGGGAGGGAAGGTGAACCCTCGTGACTGTCAGATCTCAAGAGTGTGCGCAGGGTTTAAATCCCTTTTGAATTTCACAGGAGTGTGGGAATCGCGATACGTGAACTCCCGAAAACCCAAAAAAACTCGAGAAGATCTACACCGTAGATCGTAGGAAGGTATTTGACCGTCCGATTCGACGGAGGAGTAAACCATAGATTTCAGGATTTCGGAAAATGGAGGTTCGAGATGTGGTGTGCACGAACTCCCGATGCCCGAAATGTTGAAAAGATCTACGTCATTGATCTGAGGAGGGGATCTGACCGGTTGATTCAATGCTTGGAATGGACATGGGCGCATGAATGCATACCACATGCCAATGAGTCGAGAAGACAGGAGAGAGTGGTGGGACCCAATGACGTCGTTAAAAGCGACATGGACCCTCCTGAACGTGCCACGTGCCACCATGGTGGTGGATGACAACTGTGTTATGTGGGCCCAGAGGGTAAAGTAAATCAGAATTTCAGAAGTCAGGGGTTGGAAAGGAAAGCAAGTCTGAAAGCCTCGTGGACCGAAACCCCGAAACTAGAAGTCCTGAAGTCCCGAAACCTTCGAAGACGAAAGAATCGTAGCAGATTTTAAGGACGACAACTGTGTTGTGGGCCCGGAGAGTAAGGAAACTAAATTTTTGGAATTCAAAAATTGGAATGACAAAAGGTTGGGAGTCACTGCATAATGAACTCCTGGGTACCGAAGACCTGAAACCCCGAAAAATGAAGTCCTGAAATTGCAGAGCCAAACGAGAACTCATAAAACTTATTTGAATCGAAACGTCTTTTGTTCTTGTTCGTATTGGCTTATAAGTGTTGTGGATTGTTCGTGAATTTTTAATGGCCTGAAAAACTTCGAATTGAATTGCATAGTGCATGTGCAAAGTTCAACGAAAAGTTAGAACTCCAGTTAACCAACGTCGAGTATGGAGTGGGAAAAGGTGCAGATTGCCCCCGAAACAAAGGACGAACGAGAAGGAAGGGATGTCAACGTGGAAGTGGAAGGATCGAACTCCAATGGGCACGGGAAAGAGAAGGATAAGGAAGGACATATGATGAAACTCATCGAAAGATTGTAGAAAGATGCCCAGGCTCACCTAGCTGATAGCCAAAAGATCATGAAAACCAGGGATCGGCAGGGTGAATTCAACTTAAAAATGTTGAAGAGCCTGGAAAGAATAGAAAAGAAATTGGAAAAAGAGAGTGACACGAGAAGATCAAGAAGTGTTAGAACCCCTAAGAGGAGAATAAGATCGAGGAGTGGTAACAGACATTACCATCTCTCCCCGAAGCATTTTGGCAAGAAAACACACAGTAGTTCAAGCTCGTCTCCTACCAGAAAACACCGAAAATCTGGAAAGGATGAATTGAAAGGGGAGATGAAAAAGATTAAGCCTCCAACATTTGATGGAGAACATAAGAAGGAGGAAGATGTCGAGACATGGTTTCTTGGCATGAGGAAATATTTCCAACTGCAGAATTATTCCGCCCATGCAGAAGGAAGAATTGCAATGTATCAACTGAAAGGAAAAACATTCATGTGGTGGGATCAGTTTGTGTAGGTGCAACACATCAGAGAGAAAAAGGTCACTTGGAAGTAATTTAAGAGGTATTTCGAGAAGAAATACCTGACTAAAAGGTACTATGACAGAAAGATGACGGAGTTCTTCGAACTCAAGCTAGGCAACATGACTATTGATGAGTATGAATGAAGTTTTATAGAACTACTGAAGTATGTTTCGTTCATCAAAGACGAGGCTATCAAAATTCAGAGGTATCTGAGTGGACTGCCACCTTCCATTGGTGACAAGATTCAGTATGAAGATCCTAAGACCATGGAAGAAACCATAAGAAGGGAGAAATGATTATACGAACAAAAAAGAGAAAATCCTACCTTTCGAAAGGCTTGGGATGACCAGAAGAGGTTTAAGAAAGAACAGAGGTAGAAGGGAAATAGGCCTCCCTTTTTCAGAAACAGTCTTCAGGGACAACCATCATTTAGAGAGCCAATAATGACTGAAGAGGGAGAACAAAGATAGAGACAGATGCCCATTCAGTGTTGGGACTGTCAAGGAAACCACAAATACAGAGATTGTCCCCATAAAAATGGTAAAGCAAGAACTGTTCATACTATTCAGCAAGCTGAAACGGTGGAGGATATGGGCAACAGAATGTCGAGGATCTACGCAGCCTTGGACAACAAGCAAGCAGAATTTCAATCGCACATGATTGAAGTGGAAGGTATGATTAACAACCGACCACTAATTATTTTAATTGATTCAGGGGCTAGCCAAGTTATGTAGATCCTAGAGTGGTGTAAAGTTTGCATCTAACGAGAAGCAAACATGAGAAGTCTTGGTTAGTGCAGTTAGCCACATGGACCAAGAGGAAGGTCATTGAATTGGTTAAGTCATGTTCAGTAGACATGAAAGGAATGAGCATTAAGGCTGAATTGAACATTCTGCCTTTAGGTTCATACAATTGCTTAATTGGGATGGACTGGTTGGACCAGCACCATGCCCTTATGGACTGCCATAACAAGAGATTTACATGTCTGGACGAAGAGGGAAATCATGTAACATTCCAAGGAATTCCAAGAGTCGTGGTTGTTAGGGAAATCTCAGCCATGCAACTGAAGAAATGTTACCATAAAGGTTGTCAAGTATTTGCAGCTCAGGTGGAAGAAGCATCCCGAGATATAGTCTCGAATCTGGAAGATCACGAGGTACTCAAAGAGTTCAAGGACATATTTCAGGAGGTACCTAGACTACCTCCGAAGAGCGACATCGATTTTTCTATAAATTTGATGCCTGGAGCAGCTCCAGTTTCGAAGGCTCATTATAGAATGAGTACGCCAAAGCTGAAAGAGTTGCAATTGCAGCTCGAAGAGCTACTAAAGAAGGGACACATTCACCCCAGTGTGTCACCTTGGGGAGCCTCGATCCTATTCGTGAAGAAGAAAGATGGGGCGTTGAGGTTGTGCATTGATTTTCGGTAGTTGAATAAGGTCACTTTCAAGAACAAGTATCCTTTTCCAAGGATCAATGGTCTTTTTGATCAGTTGAAGGATGCGAAAATATTCTCGAAAATAGACCTCAGATCTGGATATCACCAAGTGAGAATAAATGATGAGGACATCAGCAATACCGCCTTTAGAACAAGGTACAATCATTATGAATTCACAGTGGTGCCATTTGGATTGTCAAACGCGCCCGTTGTTTTCATGTGCTTAATGAATGGGGTGTTTAGAGATTATTTGGACAAGTTTGTCATAGTCTTCCTGGACGATATCTTGGTGTATTCCAAGACAGAGGAAGAACATGAGCAACACCTAAGAATGGTGATGCAGGCGTTAAGAGAACACTAGTTGTACTCAAAACTGAGCAAGTGCTCATTTTATCAAAGGAAGATTCATTACTTGGGACACATTATATCTAAAGAAGGGATCGTTGTGGATCTTGAAAAGGTTGAGGCCATCCGAGAATGGCCAGCGCCAAGGAATGTGGTAGAAGTTAGATCTTTTATGGGTCTAGCAGGCTACTACAGAAGGTTTATAGCGGGATTCTCAAGGATAGTTCATTCTATCACTTCCTTGCAAAGGAAGGAGAAGAAGTTTCAGTGGACTGAAGAATGTGAGAGAAGTTTCTAGCGATTGAAGCAACTGCTAACCAGTGCTCCAATCCTGAAGATTGCAGATCCAAATAAGGATTACGTAGTGTGCACCGATGCGTGTAAGGAAGGGCTGGGAGGAGTTCTCAGCCAAGAGGGATTTCTAATTTGTTATGAGTCCCGAAAGCTGAAAGAGAATGAAAGGAATTATGCCACTCGTGACTTAGAGCTGGCAGCAATCATCCACGCATTGAGGAAATGGAGACATTACCTCATGGGAAGGAGATTCGAATTAAGAACAGACCACAACGGTCTGAAATATTTATTTGATCAGTCGACTTTAAATGCCAGGCAAATCAGATGGTTGGAGTTCCTGTGTGAATATGACTTTGATATCAAGCATATMAAAGGGAAAGAAAA
Source organism: Picea engelmannii (assembly GCA_009831015.1). Classification (NCBI taxonomy): domain Eukaryota; kingdom Viridiplantae; phylum Streptophyta; class Pinopsida; order Pinales; family Pinaceae; genus Picea; species Picea engelmannii. Next base: position 5,192 of record WSFP011645503.1, on the reverse strand, counting down.
TAAGGTGGTTGATGCACTTAGCAGAAAAGTGCAGGAATTACATGCTACAGACATTAGCATGTACAGGACTGAGATGAAAGACAGAATTTTGGAAGCTRTAAATACTGATTTGCAGTACAGAGGTCTTGTATAAAAKCTACAGCAGCGTGAGAGACAACAGACCAAGGAAAGTTACACCTTGGGAACTGATGGTTTACTTCTGTATAAAAACAGAGTGTATGTACCCAATGTCCGAGAATTGAAGCTGGCAATTCTAAAGGAGATGCATAACGTGGCTTATGTTGGACATCCTGGATATCAAAAGACTGTGGAAACAATCAAAAGCCATTATTTTTTGCCAGGTCTAAAGAATGAAATCGCTGAATACATCGCCAGATGTATGGAGTGCCAGAAGGTTAAGGCTAAGCATAGGCACCCATCAGGGTTGTTGCAGCCTTTACCCATTCCTGAATGGAAATGGGACGTGGTAACAATGGATTTTATCACAGGATTGCCCAGAACAAGCAAGTAGCACGATTCAATCATGGTGGTGGTGGACAAGCTTATAAATCTGCCCATTTTATTCCACTGAAAACCACCCACAGGGCAGCTGATGTTGCTGATATCTTTTTAAAATAAGTTGCACGCTTGCACCGAATTCCTAAGACAATTGTTTATGATAGGGACCCGAAATTCACTTCAAATTTATGGAAAGGACTATTCAAAGGATTCGGAACGAATCTGAACTTTAGTATAGCGTATCATCCTGAGTCTAATGGTCAGACAGAGAGGGTGAACAAGGTAATATAAGATATACTGAGAAAGTATGTGATGGATAAACCATCAAGGTGGGAAGACTACCTGGATTTGGTAGAAATTGCCTACAATAATGGGTATCATGCATCGTTGAAGATGAGCCCATTCGAAGCACTTTATGGAAGAAAGTGCAACACTCCAGTGAGCTGGGATAATCCAACTGATAGAGTAGTCATTGGGCCTGAATTTCTCAAAGAGATGGAAGATCAAATGATAAAAATTAAATGGAATCTGAAAGCTTACTAGGATAGGCAGAAAAGTTACGCTGACAGTAACAGAACCCATAGAGAATTCAAAGTGGGTGACCATGTTTTCCTGAAAGTGAAAACTAACAGGAGTTCCCTGAAGCTGGGAAGTTGCGCCAAGTTGGCAGCAAGATTTTGTGGGCCATTTGAGATCCTGGAAAGAATTGGGCCAGTTGCATACATTCTTGCACTACCTGCATCTATGACTGTACATAATGTGTTTCATGTTTCACTGCTTAAGAAATATGTACCTGATGTTAATCATGTTATCGATTGGAATGTGATTCAGGTGGAACCAGAAGGTGTCCTGCAAGTGCATATTGTGCGCATATTGGACAGGAAAAGAAAACAGCTCCATAATCGAGCTATAGAGCTTGTAAAGGTCCAGTGGACCTGGTACGGTCCTAAGGACGCGACATGGGAGCATGCAGATTTTATGCGGGCAGAGTACCCGCATCTTTTGGAAAAGTTTTGAAAAGATTGCAGATGTTGTGTAAAGTTGCACTAAGGACAGTGAAAAAATAAGGGGAGGGGGATTGTAGTGTTCCCAAGGCCGAGCCCTGTTGAAAACCATGTTCTGAAAGAAATTGTAATTATGTTTTATAGGCTGGTGAGCCAAGTTTTTATAAGCTGGTGGCTTATGTGTTTGTTAGGCCAGGGAGCCTAAGGGTTGGAGGCCAAGGGCCTGATTTTGTACCTGAACGTATGCAACACATTAATAAAATATTAACACCGCCATGGGCAGACCGACCACGATGAATGAGTGAAGGGGGACTAAGCATCCATAGAGAAGGCAAGGAATTAGGGGCTAGAAGGTGGGAAAGGGGCTAAGTGTTGAGCCTAGGGGATAAGCCTAGGGGGCTTAAGCCTGGGAATAATATTTTAATATTATCCCAAAAAGACATGTGCATTTTATGTTTTATCCTAAGTTTCTGGCAAGGGGAGGATGTACAAGGGTGATGTGTGCAGGTGGAGAGCATGCAGTTCCATGGGTGACAAATGTCAACCATGGCGCATGCGAATAAAATGGCCATGATGAGCTGTGAGAAGGATTCCTCCTCCATTCTACCCGATTTCTTGAACGCGTACGAAGCCCTGGATAGTACGACCAACCTGACTCCTGTAGAGAAATCCTCATGCATTCCTAAGAGTCGAAAATCCCGTGTTGTCTTTGATAATCCATGTGCATCCTCTGTCCGACTAATCGAACCCGTGCGTGGAGGCTATGTTCCGAAGTAGTGACGCTGAACCATTCCACCATTGTTGAACCAGTTGGAAAGCCTGTGTTTGGCTCTATAAATCTGTGTACACCTCTATTCTGTGAACCGAGAAGCCTGTGTTTGTTTCTGAAGAGCTGGTTTCACCTCTGTTTTGAGCCATGGAGTCTATGTTGACCCCTGCAGGAATTACTCATCATGCATTCCCATGAACCGTCACTGTGAGGCCTCGAGCCATTGTTGAGCCTATTTGAGAGGCTGTGTTTGTATTTTTGGTTGGCTATGGTGACCACACAGAGCTAGACTGTGTGTGGCTTGATGGCCAGCGCAAGTTGTGATTGAGCCTATGTGTGATCTCTCTCTAGGTGAGGGAGGTGGTTGTTGTTGGAAGAGGTTTATTCCAGAGAGTGTCTAGCACCAGCTTCGGGCTCTGAGACTTCTTGATCCGGCCTGTTACTGAGACCCAAAGAGGGAGGTTAGAACTGATGGACTGTGCTTGTGAAGGTGTATACTCCCGGGCGAAACAAGCATGTGGGGAATGAGAGTCTGGTAGTAGTGGGCGTAAGATGGCATCTTGGGAAGAATTCTTCCAGATTTTCTTTGTTGTTTTCTCTGTAACCTCAGCCTAGCATAGGATTCCTTGTCTTGGGGTCGATCTTAGTCCCAGCTCGAGGGTGACCCACTGCTGAGCTAATGAGCAGTGTGGTCTAAGGCTGGGAGGCTCGTGGAAGGTCTGCACTTGGTTGGTGGAGTATACCACTGTTAAAAAGATAAGTATATGATCATGCTTTAATCATGTTTTGCATGACTGTGCTACTTATGTTATCATGAATTCCGTTGTGTGTATGAATTAATGTTAAATGTTATTAATTGTTAATTATAGCATAAAATCTGATGTTTACTCTGAGTTTAATTGAATCTCTTGATTAAATGCATGTTATTATATAATGCATGTATGATTTATGTACTAAGTGGTGTTATAGTATCCTTTTAAGAGCGATTAAGCTATGGTAGTCGAAAAGGTGCGCTACAGTTTGGCATCAGAGCCAAGGTTTCGACACTGAGACTAAATGGGTCAGTGGAGCGGTCTTTGGACCAAGAGTGTGAGGGAAATTGGGTCTGGAAGGCCAATTTCGGACCCTGCTTTGCTTCGAAGTGTCAAGGATTTGCTTGAAAAGTTTATAAGCTCAGGAGGTTTAGCGGCGTGTGAAACCGCAACTGGTGTGGTCTATGGCCACGGGGAGATAGGTCTCCACACCAATTGTGTTAGAACCTTAGGATATGCTCGGGAGGGAAGGTGAACCCTCGTGATCGTCAGATCTGGAGAGTGTGCGTAGGGTTTAAATCCCTTTTGAATTTCACAGGAGTGTGGGAATCCCGATACGCGAACTCCCGAAAACCCAAAAAAACCCGAGAAGATCTACACCATAGATCATAGGAAAGTAGTTGACTGTTCGAATCGGCGGAGGAGTAAACCGTAGATTTTGGGATTTCGGAAAATGGAGGTTCGAGATGTGGAGTGCATGAACTCCCGATGCCTGAAACCCCGAAATGTTGAAAAGATCTTCGTCGTTGATTTGAGGAGGGGATCTGACCGGTTGATTCCATGCTTGGAATGGACGTGGGCGCATGAATGCAAACTACGTGTCAGTGAGTCGAGAAGATAGGCGAGAGTGGTGGGACCCGATGACGTCGTTAAAAGCGACGTGGACCCTCCTGAACGTTCCACCGTGGTGGTGGATGAAAACTGTGCTATGTGGGCCCGGAGGGTAAAGTAAATCAAAATTTCGGAAGTCGGGGGTTGGAAAGGAAATCAAGTCTGAAAGCCTCGTGGACCGAAACCCCGAAACCAGAAGTCTCGAAGTCCCGAAACCTCGGAAGACGGAAGAATCGTAGCGGATTTTAAGGACGACATCTGTGTTGTGGGCCCGGAGAGTAAGGAAACTGAATTTTCGGAATTCAGAAATTGGAATGACAAAAGGTTGGGAGTCACTGCATCTCGAACTCCCGGGTATCGAAGACTCGAAACCCCGAAAAATCAAGTCCTGAAATTGCAGAGCTGAACGAAAACTCAGAAAACTTATTTGAATCGAAACGTCTTTTGTTCTTGTTCATATTGGCTTATAAATGTTGTAGATTGTTCGTGAAGTTTTAATGTCCTGACAAACTTCGAATTGAATTGCACAGTGCGTGTGCAGAGTTCAACGAAAAGTCAGAACTCTAGTTAACCAACGCCGAGTATGGAGTGGGAAAAGGTGTAGATTGCCCCCGGAACAGAGGATGAACGAGAAGGAAGGGATGTCAACATGGAAGTGGAAGGACCAAACTCCAATGGGCACGGGAAAGAGAAGGATAAGGAAGGACATATGATGAAACTCATCGAAAGATTGCAGAAAGATGCCCAGGCTCGCCTAGCTGATAGTCGAAAGCTCATGAAAACCAGGGATCGACAAGGTGAATTCAACTTAAAAATGTTGAAGAGCCTGGAAAGAATAGAAAATAAATTGGAAAAAGAGAGTGACACGAGCAGATCAAGAAGTGTCAGAACCCCTAAGAGGAGAAGAAGATCGAGGAGTGGTAACAGACGTTACCGTCTCTCCCTGAAGAATTTTGGCAAGGAAACACACAGTAGTTCAAGTCCGTCTCCTACCAGAAAACACCGAAAATATGGAAAGGATGAATTGAAAGGGGAGATGAACAAGATTAAGCCTCCAACATTTGATGGAGAACATAATAAGGAGGAAGATGCCGAGACATGGTTGCTTGGCATGAGGAAATATTTCCAACTGCAAAATTATTCCGCCCATGCAGAAGGAAGAATTGCAATGTATCAACTCAAAGGAAAAGAATTCATGTGGTGGGATCAGTTTGTGTAGGTGCAACACATCAGAGAGAAAGAGGTCACTTGGAAGGAATTTAAGAGGTATGTCGAGAA